>JACMIF010001628.1:0-22387 GCA_014805445.1 Diplogasteroides magnus | reverse complement strand
TTCGACGAAAATGGTCAAATCACCGATATTTTCAGCGTTTGTATTTCATCGGAAAAACCGTTTCAGACAAACTTCCTTCACAAAAGTTTCTTGTTTTGAAATCCTCTTTCAATATTGGTAGTAAAAAGTGGGGGGTCATGTCAGCGACTGAAAACCCTTTTTGAACATAGCCGAAAAATCGAGAAAATGGCAAAATGACCCAAAAATCACTATCGATGACCTATGACTTTCACTACCAATATTGAAAGAGTATTTTTTAAGAAAATTTGTGATGCCAAGATGAGCTTCCGAAATCAACATTGAACGGAGTTATGATGAATCTAATGGTATTTCGGAAAAATTCCCAAAAAAATGAACAAATGGTCATAACTAGGCTCAAAGAGGATTTCAGAAGCTCATCTTGGCATCACAAATTTTCTTAAAAAATACTCTTTCAATATTGGTACTGAAAGTCATAGGTCATCGATAGTGATTTTTGGGTCATTTTGCCATTTTCTCGATTTTTCGGCTATGTTCAAAAACGGGTTTTCAGTCACTGACATGACCCCCACTTTTTAGCACCAATATTGAAAGAGAACTTCAAAACAAGAAACTTTTGTGAAGTAAGTTTGTCTGAAACGGTTTTTCCGATGAAATACAAACGCTGAAATATCGGTGATTTGTCCATTTTCGTCGAATCGGCAACATTCAGAAATTCATAACTCAAGTTTCCCCCCTCGTTAGAACTCGGCAGAGTGCTCATAGTGTAGGTAATTGAGTGAAAAATATTAATCTGGAAAAAAAAGTCTGGGGCCCTAGTGAAAACCAAAATTGTTACGTTGATTTTTCGGAAAAACTTCCATACCTCAAAAATGAGTATTTTGTAGCCATTGTCTTTAACGAAAGTCTATAACCTTGTTAGGTGTTCGTTTTGATGGCGCATGGATGTTCCATGTTGTGGAAAAAAATTGGGCTCATATGGTAAAGGTTGAAGGAAGTTATGATTTTCTGAACAAAATCAGTCACGAAAAAGTTCAGAGATCAATATCTCGAGAAATACGGTATGTACACATTGTCTGATGCCCTGAATATTTTTCTTTTACTTAGTATAATATAAGACTATTTTATGGGATTTTAATAAAAATTCTGACTTTTCCGGTACCAGACCCATATCAACTTTCTCACAGAACGCGTGATAAAAACGAAACGTTGATTTTTAAAATTATTTTTACTTCTAAAACGTGATTTTAAAATCATCAGTTCCTGATTGAGAGGATTTATAAATATCGGCAAAATACTAGTAAAACGGTTGCCTGAAGTGTTGAGATGAAGGAAGTTATGCGCGATGATGCGTCCGACGTGTCCTATGAATAATTTAATTTTAATTTAAAATTTTAGATTGTTCAAATAAATTGCATCTATACTCCGCTTTTGAACATTATTTCTAAATATTTTGCCAACCATCATCGTAAGGAGAGTGGAATGAACTAATACTAATCAGCGAAATGTTATGAGGAATGTTTGAAACATACCATAATAAAAAGCTACTCGTCCAAAGCATCAAAGGTCATCATCATTTTCTTCCTCGTTCCAGTGGTCTGAAAGAGAATCTCTGAAGGTGCTATCTAAATCTGAGCGTCTAAATCGAGGAGCAAAGCGGAAATCGCGGAACTCTAAAAGACACTAAGGAATCGAGAACAACGAGAGAAAACTGCTCGAATTCGGAAGTGAGCTTTAAAGGATCGAAAACCATGAATGATGTGCGTGCTTCCTAGTAGGCTGGGGACTTCGTTCTCTCTACTCCCACCCTCGCTTTCGTGCAATTTGCGAGATGCACCCTCGTTTCTACTCTACTTTCAGCTCCAAAACGCGGAAACGCATCCCAATTGTTTCAGCAACGGGAGTTCGGGGACGGAAAATGTTATTAGCTCCACGAACGCCGACAAAAGAAACGATCAGTTCGCCTAGGATTCATAGATGCAACGAATGGAACTTGGACAATGTTCGTATCCGGCATTAGATCATCCCACTCTTATGAATAGTCCAAGCAAGACGAAGAAGTTTGGGGGGGGGGAGCATAGATTGGCCCCGGGAGAGTCCAACGCACAGACAAAGAGGAGAAATGCAACAACAGAGGAACGCACGCCCCGAGACTGCAATCTCGTTTCTGGTCAATTATCCCGCCCCTTGTTCCTCATTGCCCCCTAAACACGAACATGAAAGTCTCTATTTGCTCTTTTAGTGGCATTTGGTCCCGCACAGATAACACATTGATCGATAAAACAGAAAATATAAACAAGACTGAATGCATTTTGAAACATAGAGACAAAAGTAGATCTTGGAGAGAGTACGTACAGAAAGGGGGATGTTTCCCCCACAATGTTGCTCGGAAATTGGCTTGACTAGCGGGAACGCGTGCCTTGGGGGGGGGGTATTCTGGCAGCATAGGGATAACACGCATGCATATTGAGAACTGGGGATTAGGAGGCGAAGCAGTTTCCTCTAGGTAGTGGAAGATAACGTAGACACTCGAACGACATAAGGACGAAACGATAGGGTTTCTCAAATGTTTAAAAGAAAAAAATGAGATAAGTTTCATAGTTCGTACAAGTACACAAGCAGTTGTTTGGTTCTGTTAATAGATCTGCTTAGTCCCTTCTCTAAATCAATAATACAGTCCACTGCTCATTCGTCTACTAATCTCAGCTGAGTGGTTTTCTGTCGAACAACAGCTTAGCAGAGAATACACGAATATCTAATGAACTTGTACCGATTTGCAAAGTTTCCAGTGCAATACTAAAAACGTGACAAATGCGCTGTCATGGCTCAAGTATCTATTTCTCCACTGTGGCGCACAGGTCCCTTGGGCTCCCCCACACGCGAACTTGAAAGTCTCGGTTTGCTCTTTTAGTGGCGCTTGGTCCCATGCAGATAAATCATTAATCGATAAAACAGACAAAAAGCCGGAGAATAACATAAATCGTACAAGGCGTTCCTGCTCAAAGGACGCAATCTTCCGTCGCTTAGCCATTTGGGAGGTCGGTAAACAGCGGAAAATGTATGGCCTGCATACATGAATGGACAGAGCGGGCAAAACGTCGTGGGAAAACAGCTGAAATGAAGTCTGGTAACACGTTTCATTGTTTGACTTGGGATAGGAGAGTTTCCGAATTAGTTTAGTCTGGAAGCATTAAAATTCCGCCTATGTATAGTACACTTTCCCCAGAAGGATGAGTATACCATTGACCTGTGCGCCAAAATTGTGTAATGGACAAAATAGCAACATATTTCATCATGATGACGCAATTGTGCAAGTTGCAATGATGATGAACCCAAGTCGGCTCAACCACTTTGAAGGTACAAGAGACGAATCATCTGAAGCATAACGGTGCCGCACATGCAATAACGACTACAATTGCGGTCCAAGAATTCTGTGAGCGGTGTTCGGTATTCAAAGAACCATTACGTGAGTAAAGTTGCGGAAAAAGCACATTCAGATTCTAAAAGATTTGGAGAGGCATGTACTCGAGATATTTGGTCCCTAGCAAACAACCCATTGATCGATTAATAAATCAAAACAAAACTATAAATGGTTTTTGAATCCTATATTTTTTTGATCCAAAGATTTTACAAACAAAAATTGATGAATAAAGGAAAAGTGTACAAGCGTTCCTCCTCAAAGGACGCAGTCTTGCGTCATTTAGCAATTTGGGAGGTCGGTAAACAACTGAAATGAGGTCTGATAATACGTCTCATTGTTTGACTGGGGATTTGTTGGATTTCCGAATGAGCTGAGTCTGAGAGTATTCCCATTCCGTCTATGATAAAGAGTTTATGTTTTTGCATGGACGTTTGCGCTACACATAATTATGTGATGGATTCTATAGAGTCCTCGTTCTATAGAGTTCATACCATCAGTTTAGTACAATTATCATTGGCCCAGAGGTGATAAGCCCAAATCGCCTCCATCATTCACCAAGTAAAAGAGGCCAATCATGGGAAAGCTCAATGGTGCCACACATGCAATAACGACATGAAATTGCGGTCCACGCATTCACTGAACAGTGTTCGGTGTTCAAAGCGCCATGACGTACGGAGAAAATTGCGGAAAAAGCACATTCAGATTCAAAATACTTTGGAAAGGCATGTGCTCAAGAACACTATACGATACGTACACGCAAATTCGAATAATAAGATCAAGATAAGAAATGATGATTCTCACATAGTAAATTGGTCCATTTCTTATGTTTCAAGCGGTATATTCAGGTGCGTGGTCGAATCGAATCTAATTCAGAAGACGTAGGAGTCCGAAAATGTTTAGAAAAAATGCAAGTGCCAAATAATTGATTCAACACAGTAACCAGCTCAAGAGGAAGGTCATGTGCTAAAGAACCTGGACCGCATTTTGAAAATGTGTTTCCAGAACGAAGCGCGTATTACTGGTAATAATCATACTTATCATTTTTACAAGCACTTCCTTAAATGATGCTTGAACAATAATTATAACGGCTGGCCGAAAAGACAATGGGAATTTACGGACGAAATATTGATCGGCAACTATTCTGGAAAGATAATTCTTGATGCTTTTCTGAAGTTTTGCTCAATGAGATTTAGCAAAATTCTAACAAAAGGTTCACAGGAAAAGACATTGCCATCAATGTTCAGGCTACACCGAAAACTCCTACACATAGCTGTGCTGCCCACTCATCCGCCCTATTTTACATTTTGCCCACTGCTTCCTGCCCTAATACCCCTAAAAAGGGAGAACAAATGGAGAACGGGGCAAATAACAAATCAAGGAAGAATGAGCTTGTTGTTGCTTTTCCGTTCTGTTGCCGTCTTTTTCTTTCCGAGTCGAAGACTGAGTGGGAAGAGAAAGACACAACCTTTAGACATGGACGCAATTCCTTCCAGCGGAAAGGAACGCATATGGGGATTACGCCCTCGGGTCAGCGGAGCTCAAGCGAAGGAAATGATGACGAAAGGTCAAGCATGGGCCATATGCACGGACTTTCGCCTGGAGAAAGCAAAGACAGCATATTTTTCAGTTTTTGTCTATATATTTCATGATTGAAACATATCTAGGAAAGTGAAACAACGAAATAGGAGTCTGATCGGGATACATACTAGATTTAGTACGGTAAAAATCTAGCAAAGCGTCTTCGTGAGCCTTCCATGCAGTTTCATACGAAATGAAGAGCGATGAGAATTGTCTGAGTGAGCGTGCGAAAAAAATTTCAGCAAAACACTTCCACTCCACATTGTTTAGAGACCGTAGTCCGTAACCACGAATTTCCGCGAAAGTGACGTCATCAGGAGAGGGGGAGCAGATTGCCACATGTGCCTCACCATCCCCTGATGACGTCACTTGCGCCAGGCAAACGCGTTCGGATACCGCATCATATTCTCGTCTACTCAGATAACTTACCCATTAGAAAGTTGTTTTTTTCATCTTCAGAATAAGGACAAAAGTATATCCTACGGAGTCATGTACAAAAAGGCGTATTTTCCACACAATGCTGCGCAAAAATTGGCTTGACTAGAGAAAACGCGCGGCTTTGGGGATATTCTGACTTCCCATGGATAAGAGGCATCCATTTTGAGAACGGGGGTCAGGAGGCAAAGCATTTTCCCCTGAGAGTGAAAGATAACGTTAAAGCTTGAGCGTCATATCGATGAAACGGAATAGGGGTTCCACAAGTGGTAAAAGAAAAAGGAGGAGATGCGTTTCGCAGTTTGTGCAAGTACTCATACAGCTGTTTGATTCTGTTCATCGTGTGTGATCAATTGTTTTTGATCAGTTGCAGAGAAAATTTTTTGTTCTAAAAAGCTCATTGTTGCGTTGAGAAGGTAAAAGGAACGATCATCAATATGTTTTGATTGTGCACTGTTTTATGACCGATTTGAAGCATAACATGATGAGCTGAGTAAATTCGTTGCAGAATATCGGCTGTTATTTACAACACGGCATAAATCGTGAACAAAATATTTTGCATTCCAATGTAATTTTTCCCCTTCCCTGTATATCTCACAGTTGAAATGTATCCACAATCAAGAGCGCAGTTCAGACAAAAGACAAAATAGTGCTCAATAATTCGAAGACATCGGTTAAAACGTTAGGACCGTATTGTGCATAATAGTTTGACGAATCGTGTAGAGACCACATCCCATTCTAGAGAAAGATTCTTGTGTGCCCGAGGACAGATACACACAGAACAGGGTGATTAAGAAATTTTGGAGATGGCCTCGCAAACCACGACTTCAGATCCTTCGCTGTACGCAAAACGGTCACCAGGGACAGTTCTCTGATCGATGATCGCGTTAGGACTTTATTCTCATCCGAACGGGGCATCCACCCTGCGAAAGCGGTATAATAGTATGGAAGAAGAAGCAGAAGAAGAAGAGAAGAGTCTTGTGAGCCGGGGGGGGGGTCATGGAACCCTCGGGGATTTGGTTGAGACATTCAAGGAAGAGAAAATAGGAGAAAATGCACGGGTCAAAGGATACCCGAGACATTCGTCTCTTTTTGGTGGCAGTTTCTCTTGCGGATAAAAGACAACTGCGCCAGGAACATTTGGGCCGCAATGGTGAAATGGAGAGATGCGCCATCATTCTTATCACTATTACTTCGCCAGTGTCCATTTCAATATCATGTCGCAAATGTTCTTCTCTTGTGCTCGGTGCTTTTGTCTTTCGCCCTTCTTTTGGTCATACACAACAGTGCTCGTCTGAGATTTGAGAGAGAAGCTATTTAGAATGGGCGGGTGAGAACAAGAGTGTCATGGACGCTTGCGCCATTATTGTGCGACAGACAATGTTGTCCACTTCACAATGTCAGTTCATGACTGGTTTGGACAATTTATTTTTATATTCCTTCAAGATAGTCAATAGCTCTCGATATGCCTTTCATCTTTCATTGCAAAGACGAAACATACATTTAAAGCTGCATTTTGTTGCGTAAAAGTCAGGGTAGCCTGTTCGTCTCGAGAGTTCAACCTCATGGTTCACGTGGGCCCACTATCAAAAATTCTCCTTTTTTCCGGGTTTTCAACAAAACTGTGTAGGCCATACAATAATTCGAATATTCATACTCTCATTTGGCCCTTTCTCTGTGAGATTTTTATTATTTATTATTCCAGAGCATTGCACGAATAATTATTCCTGAACTGTTCTTCTTTCGTTTATGGTAGCAATGAAAAATGCATTTGGAGGCTATAAGACATGAACGTCATGAATGACACTGGAACAACGCACTGATTACGAATTTGTCCACGTCACTGGTTTTGCGCACAGAATAAATACCGTTCTGTTATCGGAATGTTCTTGACAGTCGATTAACAAAGTTCCGTCACTAATGACCATGATAATATCTCAAATTTAGTAGTTTCGCATATGTTTCACCTGTTCCATAATACCTCTGCGGCACATCGAAAGCAATAACTCGCTGCCACTGACTTTAAATAAAAATGAATAGGATCATCTATTAGGTTGAGTCATATATTTCATAGTATTTGCGAAATCGCCGCCATGAATTTGTGAGAGGGGTGAGGTAGTAGGGATATGTTGCATAGTGGTCGGACTCTTATTGCCATTATGTTCGATAAGTGTGGTCGTCATTGCATGCCATCCATAGAAACTACAAGATCATAAACTTAAAGGAGCTGTAGCAAGAACTTTTTCGAGTATAAACTGGAAGCGCTATTAGATAGCCATTGAAAATTCTCCGATTTTTGGTAAAGGTTGAAAGTTTAGAGTACGGTAGATAATAGGGTATAGTTTGTAGTCTAATGTCCTGTCACCACTATCGTTTAGCCAAGGGAGCGAAAGTGGGCGGAGCCCACCCAAATTCGTGGTGTCGCGCCAGTGTGTTTGCTTGGGATTTTAAAGGCCGGAGTTCGCATCCCCCATATGATCCAACGTTTTGCACATTTCTTTTCTTGTTTGGCGACTTCGGATTGTAATTTACAAGGATGAGTTTGGCGTTAAACACTATTATTTCACGTAAATAACACGAATATGAACATATGGGAACATTTCGGCTCATGATTCCAACTTTGCCAAACATATAAAAGGAATGGATCTAGCTGCATACACTGATGTACACAGTTTACTCACACTTGTGAGTAATCTTGTGAGTAATCCCACTAGTGAATATTCTCTAAAACCGAATAATTCATGGCGAAATTTACTCTGCACTGGCAAATACAGATGCATTTTAATTTCTAATGAATCAATCTTTACTTCCAATAATCTCTAATGTAATACACCTTGTGTGATCCCCTGAATCAGACTGTGAATTTGCGAAAAATGTCAGGTATATTTATTTTATTGCACAAGTGCTAAAAACTAGGCTGTCGCAAATGGGAATAAAGTGAAAATGAGATGCTGTTTATTCCCATTTGCAAACCCTATCAAAAACTTCATGAAATCACAGTTATACGGACGACTTAACAATTGTCGTGAGATTGGGAGAAACTCCGGCTCACACGTCATCACAATAGAACTAACCGAAATAACTAACTTGTAACCCTCCCTTAGGTGTATATGATAAGGAATATAAATCAGTAATAGAGTGCATTTCTCAATTGTCTCGTCCACTCGGTACGGTTGTCTATCGAATGTAAAGACAACAGTTCCGAGTAAACCATAAGAATTGAGATAGAACTTTAAACGACTCCACGAAAATGCACGCTTTTCTCTAATTCATTAACCTATTTGTCTCTTGCTGCTGACAGACAACAGCTAGAAATGAATTAGAGAAAAATAATGCACGCTGTGAGTCGAATACAGGTCTATGAATGGAAAATGCACTGTTCTACCCGATTTACAAAGCCTAGCATACGGCCTTTCGAGAAGTGTTTATGCAACATTGAATGCAAACAAATGTGAGAAGATTTCCCAATAAATTATCGCCCGCAACACTGCTGAGCGCAATAATTTTACTTACAATTCCGCCTAGACACTTCACAAAAGGCCGATAACACCTAAGGAAGTACCCGTATAATAAAAACATACTCTTCTTTTTCTCTCGTCGTTGGGCGCTCGAACCTGAAATCGATGAAACTTAAGCAAAATCTCACAAGTAGTAATGATATTTCCCCTAATTGTTAGCATGAATCGATCTGTTTCTAGCTGAAAGTGTTTCGAAAACAATCCCAACAATATATGGGCAGTAGAGTCAAAAAAGTCATTAGCAAATGTTCCGTGCGGAGCTCCGCAAACCAATTTTTTTAGCACGAAGCTGCCCATGTATGACTCTAATGTGAATATTATTATCAAGTATCAAGTATTATCAAGAAGATGATGAAATTTATGGTAAGGTATAACGTACCCATAGCCTCAGACGGAATAAATCCAAGAATAGCGTAGGAGAAAAGCTGCTGCTTGAGCGAAGGGTCGCGGACGTATCCAATGACGAGTGCTCCGAACACGTTTCCGATACCGGCTCCGGATCTAACGACTCCGGCTTAAATAAATGATGTTAAAGTTCACGAGAAAAACGTAGATAATAAGCTAGTATACGACTAAATCGCTCTCGCATAAAATATTCAAAATTTGGATTCAATTTTGCCGCTCAAAACGAGGATTTGTCAAAACTTCTTCTCTCACAGTTACAGGGCGCAAATAAGAAGCTCTCACCAACGCATACGCAACAAAAACAAGAAAAAATATTAGCAAAAATACATACAAGATGCGCAAAAAACTAAATTAGAAAAATACGGCCTTGAAAAGATCTTCCGAGTTTCAGAAATACGGCCTGTCATTTTGACATTCTACCGTAATACCGCTAGACCGGGTTCGTATCGCTTCGAGAGTGAATACGCTTCGTTTTCAACTATTTTGGGATCTTTTGTAAAATCGAGGAAATCTTTTAAAATTTAGTGTGTTACGTTTTTAACATGTACAAGCATATAGGAATCCATACAAAAAATAAAAAAGTTCGTGCTACAGCTCCTTTAATGACCTCCAATTAGAGTTGAGATGACGTTTCGGTTTCTCTAGCCACAATGCAATTTTTGAGGGCCATGACAAAAGGCGCAATAGTTAAGACTAATCATGACAAGAACGGATGATGATGAGAGAAGAAAGTCGGTTGGTTCGTTTCGTTGCTGCGACCAATTTTCGAAAAACGGTTAAAATGGCATTTTCATGAACAAATTTATTTTTGATCCATATCAAAGATGCAACAAACAGGAGTTGTGTCCTTTTACATTTTAAATGCGCAGTACAAGAGGAAAATAATGCCTTATTCAAATTAAGGTCCCGTTGCACGAGTTCAATACCCGTTCATTTTGACGAGGGTAAAATTTGGGACATTCAACTGAGAGCATTGAAAGACCATTCCTGATTGCCGTTCCAGCAAGGTTGTTAAGGTGAATAGTGTTATGTGGAACACTGGCTGGAGTGATTGTTTATATTAGCAATGTCAATGGGTTGCTTTGCTAGATACTGTTTGGCATGATCATTTATCGTAAGTTCAGAAAAGTAGCCGACTGAGTGTTATGAAGAATATTTGGTCAAAAGGTAATGATTTTTCCTGCCGGGAATTCACTTCTGATCTTAGATCACTGATTTATTTTTGACACTACACCAAACGCAGAAACTAACCAGCATGTTAAATTCAGAATCCCTCAGCGCTGCCTTGAGTTGCAAATCATTGAACATGCGGACCACCATTGTGACCAGCCTCGTTTCCAGCGCTATTTCTCACTAGTGTTGCAGGCAAGTACTAAACCAAAAATAGTTGTGATACCTATTGACATTATCTCTCACAACAGCAACAAATTTGTTCATAGGATTCATCTAAGGTCGCGGGAAAAATCTGAAATCCGTAGGTTGTTGTTCAAAGTTTCAATATTTTTGATGCTTTTCACCCTGTATTCCGCAAATAGCCAGCTCATCAATCCAAAGCGGCTTCGTAGAAAGTAGTTCCCTAGGCCGTCCATCCCCACAAATATCAGAATAAGAGCATTTCTCAAACTCGAGGGAAAATGTTTTGAAAAAATACTATTAAATATATGACTCAACCTAATAGATGACTAATTAACTATGATATTAGGTTGGCCGGAAAGTAATGTCGCATTGATTGTTTGTCCTCTATTTTCCCTTACATTGACTATGGTCTCTAACCACCAATACCATAGTATGACTACATGTGCACCATCCCACTGCCACCTCCTCTGTCTCTCCCTTTTCGGAGGAAGTTCTGGGCGATTTTTCAATTTGCCAAACCCGCGTTTTTCTGACCACATATTTGGATTTTTGTCCGCTTTTTTCGTGGATTAGATATATTAGGGTGTTCGGAAAGTCCCCTGCCACTTTTTCTTTCCCAAATATCTCAGCTCTCAGTTTTCGAAAAAATCTGAAATTTTTCATGTAAATAATAGACCATATGAGCGATGTTTGCTGAATAGGATGACCCGGTATCTAGAGAGGCCGCTTCCTCATAAATTTGGGAAACAAAAATATTTTTCTGAAGTATCCATTTTTCAGATGCCCACAACTTCGAAGTCGACGATAAATGATTTACACAGAGTAGTTTGTAGTAAGCCCAAAGGGCCCCACTACCTCCATGAGAAACCGCATACCAATAGTTTCATAGGCTACTTCACAAAAAAATTTTATTTGACTTTTTTGGGGCCGAAATTCGCTATTTTTTCCTCCAAAAAAGCAATTTTTGTCAGATGAAGGGCTAGGTCCATGAAATTTTCAGGTTAGTTGCCCGACTACACCAGCATAATTATCGGCCACCTTGACAGTCATCTTTCCTCTGCCCCTGTCCAGGGCGGTCGAAAAAGTGAAAAAATGGGTCAATTTTGCGGATTTTTCCTGCAATGGGGAAGCGTCCTAAAATTCAAAGCTAAGCGGTTTTGAAGTGTTCCTAAGCTGGACTACCTTCTTTTAAAAGTTGGTATCATTTCGACCCCTCAGGGTAAAATGACAATGTTTTGAATTGTGAGCATCTGAAAAATGGCCTCCGCAGAAAAGATATCATACTTCCCCGATTTATGGGGAAGCGGCCTCTCAAGATACAGGGTCATCCTATTCAGCAAACATCGTTCTCGAAAAATTTCAGATTTTTCCGAAAGCTGAGAGCTGAGATATCTGGGAAAAGAAAAAGTGGCAGGGGACTTTCCGAACACCCTAATAGAATTGATCTATCAACTGATGCATGTAGCCCAGTGAACGGTCGTCACGCCTGAGGAACCAGATCATTCAAATAGCATTTTTCTCGGAGTTATGATCGAAAAACCAAGACCATACGAAAAAGTGTCAAAATGCTGCTTGCCACATTTGCTTCACAGAGCAAGCGATTTTGACAAGATCCCGCGAGAAATACGACTAGAGTGGCCAAAAATGTGATATTGTGGATTTTGGAATTTTTGTCAAAATCATTAATAACTTGGTTCATTCTGGTTAGAGACCATAATCAATGTATGGGAAAATAGAAGACAAACAATCAACGCGACATTACTTTCCGGCCAACCTAATATATATATATCAGAAGACTCATATTGGTCTTCGGAAGCTTTGATAGTCATGGATGGAAAATGAGGTTGTCAAAATTGCCCTGTTATTTATGAGCGGTCCTATTGCCAGTCAAAAATTACGCTCATTTATATGTTGAATCATTGCTATAAAATAATTACATCATTTATGGAGCAATTCCGTCTCAGATGATTGTGGAAAAAATATATAAATTGCACAAGCCCTAGAGACTCAAATGAGTGTATGAATTGGGCGAAAGACAAGGGCATTGAAGATTTGCGCAAAACCGATGAAATGAACAAATACGCTATCAATGCGCGCATCAAATGTCCATTTCGTTATTGAAAGTGAGGCGCAAAGGCCCGTGGCGCTCTTGATCTCACCATATGAATGAGGGATTCTCATCCAGTAACAAACTCCTCTCTCATCAATGTAACAATTTTTAAGGAAAAGTAACAAAGCCTAAAGGGAAAAATGAATTAAATTAAGAATAACAAGAATCATTTATGGCCAGATAATTAGAGACCCTCAAACGAATACTAAGCGGATACCAAAGTGTATTGTCTTACTCTTATTCATTGCGAGCGATTGTCTACGCTCTGTGGGAGACGACCGATACGAACGAATTAGAGAAAAGAATTCACTTTTGCATTCGAATTCGTATTCGTTTGGAGGTCTTTACTGAAAATGAGTGATCACCGTTCGTCGGTCAAAGAATTAGAGCTGAAGATGCATGTTTCATCGTTGTTGCGAAAGGGTGAAATAATTTCAGGGTCCATGGCACTTTTCCCGTTGGCCGAAATATTAGGGTGCCCCATAAGAAATGACCTTTTTTCACTTTTTCGTTCGATCACTATTTCGACAATGATATCATTCGAGGTGATTCAAATGAAATCCCTATAGATGCCCACTACCGTCTTCCATCTTTACCGCATAATGCTGAGTCAATCCCTCCAGAACTGTGCAGGCTGATTCTTTATCCAATCGCCTAGCTGCATTTTGACCTCGTCAATTGGCTGAATTTTCTTTCCCTTGTAAAGTGCAACAAGAACTCTGATTGCGTGGTGATCGCACCTAGTAATACCCATATAGTATGGAGGAAGGCTGCTCTACGCGATTCCCAATGCGCTTAGTTTGAGTCTTCATACAAAATGTGGCGTTATCCATGATACGGAGAACCTTATCTGTTTTATTGCGAGCAAGTAGAGGTGTCCTGGTCAGATCATCCAGTTTCTGGTGGAGGACGTTCCCCATAACAGTGTACACCACTGGTTGTAAGTGTCATCAGATCGCACAGAGAGCGACACTTAGAAGTGAAAATGTCAAATTCATTTGAACAGCGCTAACTTAGCAAAACGTAATTTTGCTAAGAATAGAGATATCACCTAGCAGACACCGATGTTTGAAAGAGCGTTTCTTTAGTTACAAGATACAATATTTGATTTCGTTTATTTTCATTTGGTTCAATGGTATTCTCTGACCAAAAACCACCATTTTATAAAATTGACTTTTCCTACGACTATAGTTGGCTTTTAGAAAGTAATTCTATTTTTCTATTATAGTGCTATAAGCGACCATTCAAAGTGATTTGTTAGAGAATTTTTTAACTCTTACTTTTTGAGCATACATTTTTCAAGTTTCACCGATCACAAATACAACTATGCTTATTCAACGGTTATATTTCTCCAATTTTCGAAGGATGGCTCCTGTAAATGTCACCAGTATATTACGAAGGCAGCAACTAATCTCGCGCGCGCAACTGTCGAGAAAAGCCGAATATTTATTGAAAATATTCGAAAAATTGATTTTTGGACATCTTTTCAACAAATTCCATACTGTAACAAGAGGCAAAGAAGAGCCAATCCACGATAGGCATATAAAAAGTAATCCATCCCCTTTCCAATGGTATATGAAACATTGCGCTATCAATATCTCTAATTCGGCTCTAATCATTTGGAAATATTTACAAAAAAGGGTCTTTACTTATGGGACACCCTAATAAAATTGAAAAAAACTTTAAAGTTTCCCAGAGAGGAAAAGTTATAATTTCTTAAGAGAAAGCCCACTTTCCGTCTTGATGGGAGTCAATGAGGAAAAATCCATTTGAAAAGAAATGAATGAGTGTATCCCATAAAAGGGTTGGGGAAGAGAGGAAGGGAGAACTCGACAGAAGTAATTAGAAATTATCAACTACACAATAATAATGATCTGTTTATTTCTCATCACTCCGTCTATGAGAAAACGAAAATGAAATCAGATTGAATTCGTTAATTCTTTGCAATTTTCTGCATTAGGGAGATAGGCATGCGATCTTCAAGATGTCATCCATAACTCCCGTTAGCCACTTTCCACTGGTTAAACTGTAATTTTTATGAATATGTGTTCAGCTAACTGAACATTAATGAAATTATAATTATTATTTTCGAAAACTGAGATATTCGAGCTTAAATAAGTCGACCGGTGAGAAATAAGGGAGCAGGGAGGAATGAAAAGATGGAGGGTATCGATTTCTCCGAAAGGGAACAAGAGACGAAAAAAAAATGAATTAGACGCAGAGTATTGATTTCTCCGAGAGGAAACACCCCTGCCAGCTTATTTTAAAAGCCCACAATTGACGTTTTTCCGATAGTGTACCGTGACGGATTCTTTAATGAGTACTGTGGCTGTAAGAATCCTCAATTGGATATCACATGTTGGAGAAACACTTTTATCACATAGGAGATATATTGCGGGTATTTTAACGACAATTTCTTCATAATTCTTCATTTTTGAATGAGTAAAAGCATTCCTTCCGGACTTCTTTGGTCTTCGAGGATAGTCGCGCGAGCCTTTTGCCAAACTTTCGAACTTCGTCCTCATTCTGAAACATTTACGAAATGTTGTAGATTACGGATCCCCTATGCAGTTGAGATACTGCGACTATTCGAAATAGATCGGATTGGTTTCTTGTCTCTACTCGATTCCGATCGTAGTTTCCGTGATGCAGTGTTTAGAATATGTCTTCAACTACTTATGCATGGCCAAACGTCTATAACGTATTTGAATTTTCCAAAAACGCAGTCCTATTCATTCAGAGCTTTTGAACAGTTTCCTCCCTCCTAATGTTCGACTACTCGCGATGATAGAATCTGCACTTTGCGAGGATTTTGCATTAAACGAGAGAGTGGGGGCTATAGCAATTTTCTGCCTCATTACCAGTTCTAAATACCTGAGTCCAGTCTTCCATGTCATCCCACTCCTCGTACGTTGGTTCTTGATGCTCTGCATCCGTGCACCAATAGTGATTACTGGGAACATTGCGGGGAGGATGGCCATGAGGAAAGTATGTCGGCTTCTGCGTCCTCATATCTTCGATGTATTCCTCAATCCGATTAACACTGTCAGACAGGATCAACTCAAGTTTCAATTTTCTGAAGAACTTCTCATTGTAGGCGAAATCATCGACAAGAAACTGCAGCCCGGATCTGGAAGAATCAAAAGATTTGTACTCCTCATCGTTGGCTTACAATTAATTGAATATTCATTTGTTGCGTGTATTAGAATAGTTTACAAAAAGCGGTATAAAATAAACACTTCTTGCCTCCAGAATTGAACTCCTCTCCTAAATTCCGGGTAATCAGCCCCGTTTACACAATAATAGGAGTGCTTATTGAGAATGGGAATGCATCTGCAAATGTTTTAAAAGTCTTGGATCGCCATGGTGTAACTCCTAATTTCGTCTTACTTCTTTGAGAAAGAAGCGATTTAGGGGCTTTTTCTTTAATAATACTAACCTTTCCATTGCCTGTTCACGTCTAGCTCGTTCACTTTCTGGAAACAGCGGAAAGTGCTGCTTGGTCACAATGCCACACAAAAAGTCGCGAATGCTGCTGAAATGTACGTAGTCGATCTTGTTCTTTTGCATTGGAAATCGTGATATCTTCACGAGGTTAATGAGGCGCATCCATTTTCTGTCCATGGAAGGCACTGAATTTGTAGCCACTCGTGAATTTCAAACAACGATTTATTAGGTTAGTCCATAAGCTATTGTGGGTTCAAAGCGCTGTAACTTTATTACATTACGACTATCGGCTCTGTTATTGCTTGTGGTGAATGGCCTAGTGGAAATGTAGAGGGGCATATTCAAATGCCGAGAGAGTTGACCCCGATTGTTGTAGCGGGCATTGAAAGAGGCAATCGATGATAGCGAGGAAAGAAGAGAAGAGGAAACAAAGGAATGGGGTCGGCACCTCTCGTCCAATGGGGAAAAGTACATGACCAGGTAAGATTGAGAAGATTGTAACTTCCCATTGAAGAGAGCTCGAAAAAAGAACGAATAGCGGAACAATAGACGAAGTCGTATGACTGTGAATTGGCTGCCAACGCTTGGTTAATTCTTATTAATACAGAAGATACCGACATGACCACTGTTATCCACAATGTTTTTCTTCTTTCATAGCAGTGGTGAAGCATACATTTAGAGCGACATTTTCATTTTCCGTAAGTCCTCGTGGTCGCGAGCGATTGAATGATTTTTTGGAAGGGAACTTTACTTCAATTTATTGTTCACGATGTGTTTTCCGACTTTCATAATAATAATGAAACGTACATTTTGAGTTGATAAAACTCAAGGCTTCCTGTCCATCCCGATAATTAAATATCATGCCTCAAGTGTCCATTTCAACAAGTGATGTCGTAAATGTGCCCTTGTGACAAGACAAATAAATGTTTCAGCACAATGATTTATTATGAGGGGTGGTCCATTATCAATGGTGAGTACGGTTACCCTATATAAGAATAATCGAAAGAAAAACATCAACGCAATGAATTTGCGTCGCAATGATGAAATGAATTCCGTGAAATGGCGGCCGCAATAATAATGGCTCTCTCCCTTTTTTCGCTTCCCCGTAAAGAAAAGGTGAAAAGTAAAAACTGAACAAAACATTCCAGGACAAGATCATTCGCAAACAAATGGTTAAATCCATAATTTTAATAATTTACATCCTAATTTTCGATGCAATTCATCTGTGAGATTTATAGGGAAGAGTAACTGAACAATGCACTGGCCGCGTAAGCTTGGATAATTTATTATTAGGAAAACAACCGATTCTCTAACTGTTCATGCCATGTTTTACGTCTTTCATAGTAATGATGAAACGTACATTTTTTGACTGAAAACTGAAGCTCATTTCCAGAATTGAATCGAATAAACATGATAAAATGATAGATTTTACAAGTGAAACCCTGAAATTGTCTTGTTTCAGGGATTACCAACGACTACATCATGTGGCGGCTGGTTTCATCTCTCGAAGAATATCAGCCAAAGAGGCATGTTTCAAGAGAAGTTTATTAGGTCTTACATTGGCTAAATATAATCAAAGCCGCCTTTCCGACTGAATCATTTTTAAAAATTATGAAGCAAGATTAGTCCGAATGGCTTTGATTTTTCTTTCACTTTGCTCGAGACAAGTTCAGAAGGACTAGAATTCGCTCTATTTATCCTCTACTCATGGGCAAGTCTCATGCCTAACCTTCTATAAGCAATAAATTAGAGGAGCGAAGGGAGCATAAATGAATGATCTTCGCACACCAATTTTTCACTAGATTTTTTTCCTGAAAACAAAGTGAAACGATGACAGGGTTCATTACCATGAAACCAGAAATTAAAATAAACAACGAATCTGTTGTTTCCAATGAAAACTGTTGAGTACCTCGATAGTCAACCAAAACGGCACCAGTGAACATCACAACGCCATGACAGCCATTGTCTATCGCAATGTTTGAATTATTTTTATTTCAACAGCAGACGTGGTCCCATTGTTCACGCCAGTTTTTACTTTCTTCATAGTGTTGATGAAACATTCAAATATTATGAATCTTGAGCAAAAATGAACATTTGTGGTCCGCAAAACATGCACTGCTTATGCCCTTTCTCTTCCAAGAACGATATTTCAACTAAAAAGAATCAGTTAAGACCTTCTCAAATAGTAAACATCAGAGCAAATCGTACGACAATTACTGCTCCATTTCCGCTAAATCAAAAATGGATTTGTCAGGTAATATTAGTCTTTATAGCGCAATTGTTCGCGACGTACGGTTCCTAAACCGGCAACATGTACGTTTCACATCATTCGCCAGTTTCCGTCTAACGGCACTTGAACCCTGATCAACTATGTTTCATGCCATCCCCGAGGCAGTCCATGAAGTTCGAACAGCCGACGACACAACAACAGAGACAAAGGGCAACAAGAGAGAATGCGAAGAGGGCGGAGAAGAAATAGAGACCCTGGAATTAATAAATATAAATGAAAAATGGAGCATATAATTATTTCGAAATTAAATCTGGACTGAATGTATGAAAAAGAGCACCCGGAAAATATAGCCACAATATCATAGCTATAGTTTCAATTTCGCCACTGTGTCGAAAATGTCCATGGCAGTTTGTATTTTGCAACGCGCCAGTACACACACTCAAGAGTGTTGATTCAAAACCATCGACCAAACTTTCTTATACAGTGGCCGCGAACGATTAATTATTCTTTTTCATTAGGGGAATGATTGCGCGCACCATTGTTCACCCCATGTTTTAATTATTTCATAGCAATTGTGAAGCATACAGTACTGTGAATAAGTATCCGGCAACTTGGTTTTTTGTCCATAACTTTTCTCAATGTTATCGAATATCCGTGAATTCTTTGGTAATACTAGACCACATAACTGATTTCTGCTTAACTGGACGACCCCATTCCTCGAGTGGCCGCTTCCCCACGTATCGGAGAAATCACAAAGTTATACGTCCCCCATCCTTTTAGCAGGTCCGAGATAATTTGCTTGTATTTTCATGGTGTCGAGATATCAACATCAGTCCATGTCGAAAAAACAAGAATATTATCATGAAACGGCATGAATTTGCCGGTACATATTGTGAACATGGAATAGCGTTTGTATGAAGACAAACGAATATTTTTCTCCAGAGACAGACCTTTCATTGAACCACAGTACTCATTTGTCAAAGGTTTAGGCGTCGTCGTTCAATCAATAAAAGAAAGACATGGCAGAAAAAATTTTGGACAAATACTGTTACTATTTTTACTATAAAACCGGCATTGTCTAAGTTATCATTTCTCCACATGCTCACCGTTAATATGATCAAAGTGAAACTCACTTGTGGCAGGTCGCGTGCTTGGGCGCCGTGTCCGCGGGCATCGATGCAGCACCGCCGTCCTTCGGATGGTTTTCATCGAAAATCCATCTGACGCCACTGTCTAGTGCATTGACAGCGAACGCTTGAATGATTATTTATCACTTCAGTGCACAGCCTTCGGATCATTGTTCACGCCAGGTTTCACTTCTTTCATAGCAGTGATCAAACACACATTTTGGGCTGTATTTTTTTACTGATAAAACACATTTCGAAAGATAAAATGATAAAATTGACCAGTGAAACCCTCGAACCATTTATTATAGCCATTTAGTTAGGCGCAGTTATTCATGACTCACTGGTATTTCAGCGAATATTTCACTGAATGATTGAAAAAAAGAGAAATGGGGGTGGATGTTATGTTTAGCGGAAGCGATATCTTTCGAGATATAGAATCAGCGAAACATAACTGAATTTGCATGCAAACTGCCAAAACCATTTATCATCAAAGCTTTGTTCCTATAATCAAACAGTAATTGTTCATATAATCCTAAAAATTGTCTCCCTTAATTATGCCTTGGACATTTGAGAATGGAAGTTCATTCAGAGTTAACGTTATAGATTGAATTAAATTTGCAATTTCAGGAACGGCTTCATTGGCAATGAGATGATCCGTGGAGCTCCTCGTCTTCTGTGGGAAGTAACTCGGAATTCTGCAGCTTCATCCTTTTCCCTTTCGCCTCTCCAGTTTTGTCCCTACTTGTTCTTGTATGTATGTAGTCACTAGGCCGTCAGCCGAAATCGAATTTTCCATCTCGCTTTTACCCAAGAATTGAGGCACATCCATGTTATTTCTAAACCAAAGTAACTTCTGTTTCAAAGCCTTCTTCGTACGCCGAACGTATGAATTCAATTAGGGTGCTAGTGCAGTTCTAATAATAATTGTTCAATCCCTATGTACATTATAGTCTAAATGTTCATCCTCGACTTTGTTCACGAAAATCCTATATTTAAACCATTATCACGTCAATTTGAGCCGTTTACATACATAACTTTGCAATTTCATGCTTATTATACTCCCCAGTGTTGTTAGCTTAATTTATAGTTCGCCTACACATTCATTGGAATCATGTTCATTTATCGAACTCGTAGCATTCGAAAATTTTGTTGTATGCATTACAAAAACTTAAAATTCGGCAGTTGTTTAACACCGTTGCACGTGTGTCCATTCCAGCCTCGAGTTGGCTTGTGACCAATGTGCGAGAGCACTGTATAAATGACGTTGATGAAATGGCTATCAGCAAAATGGAGGAGCACATGCAATGAGAGTCGGGAACACAGTGGCCAATGGCCAATACGCTTGGACCCTTCCTTCGGCGGTCACAGAACTTGGCTGGCATCCATCACGTAGGGTCACCACCTTCCGGACACCACATGATGGATGCTGGCCAACATGTTAACACATCCCAAATTTCCAACTTTGAGGATTTTTTAGTTTCGATGGTCTTATATGATAAACGTGAAACTCATTCATGATTTGTGCACAGTGTGTGTTACCAGCATTCTATTCCGTTCTGTCAGAAGATATGTGATAATTACAACGACCGAAAACACCAATCATCGAAGTGAATATCAAATCTCGACTAACTATTACCCGTATATGATAAGGGCTTGAGAAGCAATGCCAATTTATATGAATGCTCTCGCAAATGAGGCGAAACGAACGGATTGGGAACCAATGATTGTACAGTACTATCGAGACAAGTCGAAAAGTATTGCAAACAACTGTGTAGTAATGACGGACGAACAAGCCATGGATGTATGGATGCCTAAATGGTGAAATGGACGCGGAAATAAACGAAATCAAATTAAATCAATGTCGTTGGTCGCGAATGACTGAATGATTTTAATATATTCTCTGCAGAGATAGGATATTGTTCACGCCATGTTTTACTTCTTTCATAACAGTGATGAAAGATACATTTTCAGCTGCATTTTTCACTAGTAAAACTCAGAATCAAGGCTGGCTCGCTCATTCCGCCAATTAAATATCATGGCTTAAATGACCATTTCACCGATATTGCGCAGGAGTCCAAGGCGATGGTGTCCTTCGCCCGTTAGAATAACACCGCAATGCGACACAGAAGGTCGACCTCGCAAATATTAGAGAGAACTGCGCCTTTTTTGGAGAAAAAATGGCAGAAATTGATCCTTTTCGGTCCATGGAGAAGCCAAGATAAGATGTAGGGAGATGAAGCTTCTCAATGATTTTACTGCGAAAGAAGATCGGATATCGAAACAATAGACGAATGACCACAGTGACAGACGTTGCTGCCCATTTCACTATGTCAGTGTCCGACTGATGCGGAAATACAGGGACATATGAGACACTATCTCACAGGAGTGAAATACCCTTGGCACAGCAAAAAGTTAACCCCATCTGAAAATTTTGTACTTGACTAAGTCGACCACGCTGAGTTCAAAAATCAATATCTCAATGTCTGAAAATTAGATTGAGAGGTAGGAAAAATCGGCAAAGTGCGGACTCGAAAAATCTAACTTTTTTCCTAGGCGTCCAAACCTTATAAAAGTATAGTGATTCTTGATCGTCTCGACGAGAAAAGGACAATAGTCTTCAAATTTTGATTCGAAGCGAGCCAACTCGCGTTTTCGCGATGGTCTGCCACTCCATGGCCAAGAGGATTGCTCCCGAGCTTTGCGCCCAACAATCCCGGGTTAGAGTCCCACATGCGACAAACATCTTTTGCTATGTTTCAGTCAAATATTAGCGGCATAAAA
>JACMIF010001627.1:0-22388 GCA_014805445.1 Diplogasteroides magnus | reverse complement strand
AAGGGCATAAGGCAAATGATCGTGAACTTTCACGCGCGTCTCTTCATTTCACGAGCTATTTCCTTCTTAGCTATTTCCTTCATCATTTGCCTTATGCCCTTGCAAATGCCCGGTGTCCGAAATTTTTCTAAGTTTTTGCTACACCTGTGTAGCGGGTGACGGTATACCACTTTTATTTCTGGAAAAAATACTATATGTAGAATTCGATTTGGAGATTCCAAATCCATTCGAATCTCACCGCCATTAATGAAAAATTTTCACAGGAAAAATAGTTGAAAGTCATAGAATGCCCAAAACGAAAAATTTGCATACATAACCATACCTCAAAATTGAATGGTAACATCGTCCATGTGACCTCTATCACCTCCAAACATAGCAGCAATGCCAAAATTGACTATTAATATGAAAATGACAAAAATGCCCTGAGGGCGTATAAAATCAATGAAGCATTTTCATGCAAAATGAAGCACACCATCGTGTTCAGCGTGGTCGATATAGTCGGGGTAAAATGTTTTCTTCGCGATTTGCGATTAGTGCTGAGAGCGATGTCTTATTATTGTGGAAAACCAACTTGATATACCGAGTACACACACTCCACCTGGCTAACGACTGTGCACTCTCAAATTTGCGTAATATTTCGTCGTTTCTCTGACCATTAGCCATGATTTGGAATAGGTTTCACGCTCAACATAGAGAGGCTGACTTTAAACTTCGTTTACCACAATAATACAGTCTCATGCAATTGTCGAGAGATTATCCGAGCTGGAAACTTTTCTATATCATTGAACCGAAATGACGATTTATCCTATTTGAAATCAAATATCACGGTGCAGGAACCAAGTGTTGTAAGTGTCACAGCGCCCACTCAAAGGGTACCACGCCATAGTCAGTCGTAGGGCTTCTAAAACGCTTGAGGACTAGAGACCGTGAATCGCACATCAATCGCACCTCGAAGAGAATTCGTCCGCTCTAATCCAAGCTGTTGTCTCATTCAACTTATAGACCCCGCCAGGATAAGAATTAGAGAGAACGAATGCACTTGGATGTGCGATTTATGCGCGATTCGCGGTATCTATTCAGAATCGAATTGCGACTGCAGCTCCTGTTCATTTGACTCAGTTTCAACAACAGATGGTGTAATGAATGAATGAATGAATGAATGAATGAATGAATGAATGAATGAATGACACTTGTCGCAGAGCACGATAGGG
Organism: Diplogasteroides magnus; assembly: GCA_014805445.1. NCBI lineage: Eukaryota > Metazoa > Nematoda > Chromadorea > Rhabditida > Diplogasteroididae > Diplogasteroides > Diplogasteroides magnus. Next base: position 21,177 of record JACMIF010001627.1, on the reverse strand, counting down.
CAAAAAGATGAGGAATGAGCAAGGGAATGGCTCCCTGATCCAGTCCCCTCAACCCTCTCTTCAGTAGTCATCTCTTTCGCCTGAGATACAACAAGAAAGAGAAGAAACGATAGATTGGCCCATCTTCCCAGATTCTTCTCAGAGTCAATTACTCATCTTTTTGTTGACAATGATGCTTTTTGTGCACTAAGCAAGTGTCTGTTGTTCTCATTCTCCGTCCTCTTCTCGGTCAGTGGACCAGACTTCCAACAAGTCGGCCGTGGTATATAAGACAGCTTCTCAGCAACATTAGTATTCGAGTAGAGTTTTCTCTCGTACTCTTCTACTTGTGCATTGGAGTTAGCAGTTTATATGCGAACTCGGTTATGTTTCATCTTCTCTTATATGTAAAAATCTCGCATACTACCTGTCAACCCTATTGTGCATTGCTGGAGATATAGTTGTTGTTTGCTGTGCTTTCTGCGGCTACAGCAGCTTATGGGCTTCAGCCTCAGTACTCTTGTTGTCATAACCTACGCCGATTGCGTTTCACATCCAGCATTTATTCTTAGATGTTGAGCCGTGATCTACCGTTATCTCCTTCAAAACATTCAGATGATTCTTCCCGCACTCATCCTTGGATTCTCCGTAGCTGTGCTTGGTCAGCAAGCCGAGCCTACCCAGTCAAAGGTAGCACAACCAATCTCTCATCATTCCTCTCCAATTAAAAGGCTAGCTAAGGGTTTCTAAAGTGGTAAAAAGGAGCATTTATCAATCTTATATTCTCTATTGAACGAACGATTATGTGAGAAAAGACAAGAACAATGAGATTAGAGGCATGTTAAATAAGTACATCGTTTCATCAGTTCGATATCCTACTAACAATGATATTGCATTCCCTGTCGCTGTTGATGGTAAATAGCTAACTTCATCATTGGCAGAGATTTGACTACTCTTCTTTCAGAGCATCCCTTGCGGACTGCCTCCCTTCGCAGACAAACTGCCCGAGAAGCAGAGCAAGGAGTTGAAGGAGGCGAGTCCTTCTTCACTTATGTTTCATAGGCATCTCTGATCATGTCATGCTTCAGTGACTGGTACTAATAACCGCTTGATCGTTGTGCTGGGCACATATTGGAAAGCGTTTCGTTTCGATAACGAGAATTGCAATTCTGCAATGTGTCTTGACTCTCTCCCAAGCCATTGTCTCTTAATCATTTGATACAATGGCCGAGAGGAGAGTCTAGACGACTGATTCCCAAACAGTTTGGCTGTGTGCATGCAGCATTACTGATTAGGGAGCGCATTAGGGCACTTTCTAACCTCTCTAATCTCCTCCGAGCGGTCGTCTCTCATTTCGATAGACAACTGGTAGGAGGAGATTGAGGAGATTAGAAACGTCGTAGTCAGAACTGATAAGCGAGCTGCGGTCGTCGCGGTTTCGTAATGCCCCACCTGACTTGTTTACCCAACCCTGACCACAATGCGTTTGATGCCGATCAGTCACCGTTAATAACTTTGTTTATCGTTTGTCGAGTACGGTAAGGCGATAATGGCGCGCTAAACTTCAGGCTTGGAAGGGCTGGAAGGATGAAGGCACGTGTGATCAGCAGCAGGCAGCCACATTCAAGGTGATATATTGCATTAGAAGAACAAGAACAACTTCTGAACCCACGGAATGACATCTGATATTTAGCGGTTCATTCAAAAACAAGATTACTTCCGCAGTTTAGCGAAAATTATAATTTTACAGGTCATCTCTACTCTGTCGGAGAAGGAGAAGGACGCCGTCTTCGGGCCTGTGGTGAACGGTGAGGAACACATATTATTTTGTAAAATTCCCTCTTTAACCGCCATGAATCAGTAGAGAAAGAGCAATAATCACGCATCATCGTTCTCTTCAACTCATTTGTGTGAATCGTTTTTTTCTCCCAATGAATGTTAGGAATATTGAGCATTTCCGTCTACCTTGGGTTTCCGTTCTACATTACCGTTTTAGAAACCCCAGCTGTTGACTCTATATTCCACAAACATCCGCCCCTCAGAGATTAGACGAATGAGAAATGCACTGGTTAACTTTATTAGAAACCCTACTGACTGTCAGTTCATAATATGGAATTGAAACGGCAGTGGCGAAAGTACGCATTGTATTGCACGAGTTCCTGTGCCCTTTCATTTGACCGCATAACTTTACGCCCCAAAAACCATTCTCCCATTCATACAATTGTTCTTTCCCCTCACTTTGCTATTCATCCGGTTTGTCCTCTACCCTCACTCCTCTCTCATAACCACCTGTATGTCACAGTCGGTACGGGAGAAATCGTAGTCGGATAAACGGGGAAGCGTCTATCACTCTGTACTCTCTCCATATCACCTGCTCTCTCGCTCTATCCACAGGTTTTGGATGCATCATACCAGTTATAATGCGCGCCAGCTGTAGTACAACCATTGCGCCTACTAACCTGGGCACTGTCGCTAAAGCTGCCAAAATGCTCGACTTCGCGTGGGCTTTGGGATGCTTCCCAGATAGGGCCACCTCATCAACTACAGATGAATTTATACATTTAGGTGATTGTTCTTTTGAAAATTGAATTTTTTTTTACCAAATTTTAAATTTTAAAACCATTTTTCGCCTTACCGAATACGTAGTGTGTAAGCCAGTATTTATAAAACGGTATTTAATCCATATGTTATTCCTATAATCTCCTGGGAGCTGATCTCTCTATGTTCAATAGACGACCGCTCCGCAGAGAAATTACTATTGAGAAATGCATAAAGTTACCGTTTCAGAATGCCTAGCTTCTCTTAAACGGGAATGATATTTATTTTTATGGAATATTTTCCAGATGAGTTCCACATCGCTCCACCCAAATTCATCAGGATGCTTTCGACTGAGGTATGTTTCAAGACTTTGATAAATGCTCCGCAGTCCTGTTTCACCAATGTTCGACACGGTCGGCTCGAATATAAAAAGTTAAAACAAACATATAGGCTGCGATTTCTTCACCATTAAAATTGTGAAGGTGGGGTTTTCAAATACGAACCCTCGCTGCTTTCACTGACAATGCGTTGAATATTAAATTTTTACCCTTTAAAATTGCAGCTTCCTAATGCTTTGAAAACTAATTATTCTGATGGAATGCAATTCTCTGCTCGTCTTATAAATCAGTATATTTTCCAGGTGAAGAGGCAGTTCGATGACATCTGGCTCAATCCCGAACTGGAAGACGCCGAGAAGCACAAGAAGGTCAGTTCTTCTCAACATTTGTACTAGTTCTCCCTGTTCTCATCCAAATTGTCCATTTGATGCGAGCGAAGAGCGAAGCACTATAGAAACCCCAACGATTTATATTTTCTTATTGTGTACGTGAACCGGAGACCTCGAATCAACTCACGAAGTGCATTCGTTTTCTCGGTAACTCGTTGTCGAGCTGTTGTCACTCGCAACTGAACGACCGGGATGAATTAGAGAGAAAGAATGCACTTCATTAGTGGATTCGAGCCGAGGTCACTAACATGAAGATCGCGATGTAGGAACATCAGCATACACGGGGAAGTCAACATGACTTGGGCTTCTATGAGGGTTTCTTAAACGGTAGTAAAGTGCATTCTTTTATGGTCTAAATCTCGTGGAGCGGCTCTCTGTCGCATGAGTGACAACCGCTGTTAGTGGATGAGATTGCAGACATATGCACCCCACTACACGTTTTAGAAACTCTGGTTTCTATTTTTTTTAAATGCAGACTATGAAATTGAGTAAATTCATGGGTTTGATCACAATGGAATCACTCGTTCTAGCACTTTTCGCCTCCCACGGGCCTGGAATCCGAGCTAGACTCCGCTGTTAGTATATGTTTATCGTTGCACGCTCTTCCTTCCACATCCAATTAGTAGAGTGGATATGGTCTAAGGAGAGATGAATTACCGCTAACGCGTGAGGCTTTCGAAAAGTGAATTTCTGATTTGTCAAATCAGCTAGGAGACTAGACGACTGGAAAATGCACTATACTACAGATAAATTTAGAAATCCTTGCATTACAGGTGAAAGAGTTCGCTCAGAAGAACTTCGACAAGGACCAGCTCGAGGACTTCGAGAATTGGCTCAAGGAGATGAACAGACAGAAGGTGGGCAACTCACATTGGTTATCTTGATAATCCACGGTGTCATGCCCCTTGCACGAACAGGCTTCGCAGGAAAGTCGTTAACTACTTATGTTTTCTGTGAAACATACATACATTGAGTTCCCTATACTGTCTCGCTTCGCTAGTGTCTCTTCATCACCTTAATGTCTTCCTCTCCTTTTCTACCGTAAATTTTCTTCATCATCGGGGCTTTTCTTGCGTAATGGAATAATTCCATATTTGAATTACAGTGGTGTGCCATTTCAACAGAGCGACTTCTTGCATTGACCCCTGCTTAGTACTATCAATCGAACCTATGCCCCGCGGCCATTTGTACCATAATGACCAATGAATTAGGGTTCCCAAACAGATAAAACGTTCATTTCTCATTCGTCTAGTTTCTTCGCAGCTGTTGTCTCTACGTTTGATAGACAACACTCCGAGGGGATTAGACGAATGAGAATGCACTTTCTCGCATAAATTTTTTAATTAATTAGCAATCACGAGCGAGTTCATCGTCCCAAGTAAACTGATCAAAGTTCTCTGCTACATACTAGTGTAAACACGAACTTTGCATTCTCTTACTAGTTCTTTGGTTGTCTGACGTTTCCCCCAATTCGTCAATAGGGTATCGAACAAGATAACGGAGAGAATTCGTGAAGAGTCCGCGCTCTCTTTTGTTCAGACAGATACGGTACTTGGACTACAGGGAAACGCTTCTTATCTGCCTGCTTAGTGCTGCCTTTTCTCACATTCTCTCCTATGCATTATTTGTCTCTAGCCCATAGCTGATACCCGAAAGAAATCGCAATCTTGACTCTTACAATAAAGAAAGGTCATCTGGCAACCTGCGTCTATTACTTATCTTCCCTCCATGCAAGGAGTCTTTGTCGTCTCGTTATGTGAAGCTACGGGCCACGAATCACAGGCTAGAGCAATCAGATCGCAGCTATCATCTAATACCTCTCCTGAGCCCCGGTCTCTCTCGTCCAGAATCAAAAGTGTAGAAGAGTTGAAAGACGAATAATGGTCAATGCTATCTTCCTGCATCAGACGCCATTATCCGAATAGTGCAGCATTAAACGAAGGAATGCGACCGTGCAATGCGAATGAATTGAGACGATCGAGATAAGCACAAGAATTGTTGCAGAAGACAGCGCACAGTTGTATTTGCAGCAATATTTATGCAGAAGACTCATCTGTTGTTTGAAACTGCTCGTCTGATGGTCCATCACACAATTTATCATAACGTTGATGAACACGCCAGAATGTCGAAACATCCTTTCTTTATACAAAGTACATGACAAATGCACGCTTAAATTTTCAGTCTATAGACGATATTAGGGGGATAGTACTACTACCGATTAGTCTAAACATAGTTCAACAGGCTGAAACGCCAAAAAGTAAATTACCCGTTCCTATAAATCAAGCGGACGCGCGTTGAGGAGGGGACTCTATTGAGCCACTTAGTTCCCTACAGGGGTAATTCCTGAGATTAATGGTGTCTACGAAAAATCATGTGCATTACTGCTGCTTCAGGCTTCAATGGATGAGAGGATCTCCAAGTTGACTCCCGCGGCGAAGGAATTGTTCGACAAGCTGATAGCGGTAAGACATCTTTAAACGTTAGAGAATAGTTTAGATGACCTTGGTCCACTCAGGATTAGTCATGTAAGAATGGTTTCATTTACCTATTACAACTTGTTTGGGTCCAGCATAGGGTTTCTACATCAATAGTAAAGCTATTGGGCAGTAAAGCATTTGCCACTCGTCTAATCTCTATTGAGTGATCGACTGCTCAGAAGAATTATAAATGTGCTTGAATTTTTAAAACATTTTTATAACGGCAATGAATGTCACACGTCTCACAAGACAGAGTGGTCCAAGTTCACCTAAGAGATTCACTCACATATTCCAATGTGATATTGAGCCAATTTTTCCATTATCTGTGTCATCATAAATCATAAATAAATCATTGGTACATAAATCATTAGGAGATTCTGAGACTGAAGAGGAAACCATACCTAGTTCATTCAGGCTCGCAAGACCGAGGCCATCATCATGCGTAGCATGACTTCCGAGCTACAGAAGGAGCTGCATGGACTCATCTAAACCATAAGGATGAGGAATAAAGTGTCGTTGACTGAAGATTCGCACCTCATTCTTCTCTGCCCCACTGATCTATCGAACAACTTTGCTGAGGAGAGTGAGGACGAATTTATTCAGCGACACCATAGCTATTTACCACAATGTGGATAATCTATTGTCTGATTGATTTCTGTATAAAACAATTCATTATTCATTGTTCCAAATTGACAAAGTCCCAGTTAACTTCCAAATGATACCAATATCATGCTTCCTAATTTGTGGATCAGGATATTTATGTAGAATACAAATCCGAACGGTATTCCGCTAATCAGCTCCAGTCACGGACTTTGTTTATTCGTCGTAGGCTGACATTCACAAGGATATGGCACATGGTGTACGACAACACAAAACGATAGCTGAGTTATTTTCAGTGTAGAAAGTACCTTCTAATCTTGAAGGATAGGTACAGCGAATGTCAGTCAAAGCACGACAATGTCACAGTACAATATTGTAGCGAATTCTCATTGATGGACTATAGACTATGATAAGTAACGCGTCTGACTAGTCTAATAGTTCGGCATCAATAGGGTAAAGCCGTAATCTAGTCATTCTCTTGAGAACGGAAAATTTAACTTGAAACTCGCACCTTTCACATGTAGCTTTTAGCTGGAACTTCCTCGGATACTTTAAAAGAATTTTCTGCGGTCAAAAAAAATTTGCTAAGGTTGGGGGAGCCGCAGGTATATTGTCGATAAGGACATTCAGGGTGAAACTCCTAATCGGATACGTTACTCACGGCTTCCATGCTTGTTAGGAAATATGGTGACTAAGTAGCAACCTATCACCAAGCACACACTGACCTGGCGAGTCATCGTGATGAATAAGTTGTTGTCCAGAAGATAGTTGTTTTAGTGCTGTTGACCGATCGACCTGAATATCCATTTCGAAAAATGCCCATCTATTTTAAGTTTCGAATTATATTTTCACTGCCCACAACATATCTATCATCAGGGGCAATTAGGACCAGTGGAATAAACAGTGTGCAACTGGCTAAAACTGCATTACGGGTGCATCTTATTCTGAACTTTGAGTGATAGCTGCATATAAATTGCCTATTCGTCATCCTCACACAGTCCGTCCTACGGCAAGATTACCTAAGTATGGCAAAATTTTGGACCTATAGCTATGCATCAAGACAATGTACATACAACTATGTACAATCATACTGAATCCAAGTGATGTGACAATTAAGAAGATTCTAAGGGAAGGGAAGCGAAGAACTGGATCAACCACAAATGAAAAGCCACCGACGACGTTGTCTATTTGTTGAAGCAGGCAATATTGCCACCATTTGACCACTAAATCCATAAAAGGCCTGTGGATGATCATCATAAGAATTATGTGTCGTTCCAAATGGAGTGGTGGTCATCGGTAATTCCAACCTCCGCATTCTCCTCCGTGATATGGTCTATGAGGTCGTGAGACGACCACTCGAAGTGGAATGGGGAAGTTAGAAGGATCACCGATGACAACCATTCGACGTCCAAACAAAAGCAATCGATCGATTTACACTTGCTGCAAACTGACCTATTGGCATGATCTGCAAAAAGTAATCAAGGACACCGCCCTATAATCTGAAGTGTATGAGGGTGGAGTTTTGTCATCACTTCCGGCGGGTATACGCCCAAGTTGTAATTTCAAGATACCCTCCCAAGCTCAGATGAGACGTTGGATTGACCCACTATCAGTCTACCGACCCACAACATCTTGCAAACGGTGCGGTGCGCGACTCCCTCCAACACGGACCCTATGTACACAATGCAAGAGGCTGGAAGAAGTTAGAAGCATTCAAAGTTTATCCGTACGTATCAGAGCATATGAGTCTGTCCTTGAGGATCAAGGACATTCTTCGATTAATCATACACTGCCAGTCGTATTTCCTCTCGGTAGCGAGTCCTCCGAATGAAGAAGTTGTAGAACGTAAGGAATAAGTTATGCAAAGACTGTTGCTGAGTTTTAATAACGAGTGGTTGATGTAATCCGTGAAATGTTCTAACATCAATGATCATGCATACTTACGTTATCAATTTGTGCAGCCTAACATGCCTTTAGCGGTTGTTTCATGGATTGTTGCAAGCAGGCTTCAAGCGCGGACACTTACAGACTGTAAGTGTAAGTTACAGTAACATACAATATATAGGTACCATTCGTTTGTACCTGTCATTTATTTCCCAAGTGAGTCAAGGAGAGCAATGGAGGTAGTTATTTGGTTTTCAGGACATAACTCATCAGTGATAGTTGATCTCTTGGATGCGAAAACACAGTTTTCGGAAACAACATACACAAAATCGAGAGTGATTCCGTTCGTTGAGTGATAGTAATGAAAATGGACCATTTCATCGCGATGGAAAAACATTGTCGATGATACGCAGATATCATACTCCAAGTAATGCACCACCGACCGACTATCATCAACTTCCTGCCCATACTAGTATACTGTAGCATTCCAATTCCTCTTGCTTGAGTATCATCAGTTACCGACAGCCGCTTTAATCTGTCTGATCAACGGAATATCTTGGCCTACTGTATCCAATGCTTACACCATACTGTATGGCCCATAAAGACTTTTATTTAAGAGCTACAGGCATCAACTGAATCAGTTATTAAAGATTAACATTGTGCTGCTAGTTCTCATGACCAAACTGAGAAGAACATGCTGTATATAAGTCAAGTGAATTAGGTCCTATGTAGCGCTGATCTGAATTGATAACGCTGGGTGATATAGAGAGACACAGGGAGAGAGACATAGTTGCTACAATGTGGAGGAGGCCAAGATAACGCTGGTCATTGTAGAGACTCCCCTGATGTAGTCACTTTCTCTCTATCAATTGCACTATTTCAGCCCCGTCTCAGATGGACGAAGGCATTCCCCTAACTGATACCATGATCAAGACAGCTGTAGACACCCTGAATGATCTGGCTAAGAAGAGACGACTAGATGAGCAGGTCATGGAGGTATGCAGGCTTTTAATCAGTCCTTAGGTACCTGTTATATACAAACGCTGCAAATTGGGGTTTATTGTAAGTTTTTATGTGTTTCTTGATCACAGTTCTCATCGGTAAATTGCATTTTTTTTTATTTAAGAGCCTATTTTCATTGTGCCAGATTGCAGATCATATAACACGTTTGTTGACATAACATACTTTATCAAAATCTCTCAGATAATGTCAAAGCAACGACCGTCGCCACTCGCGCCCTACAGGCATCAACTGAATCAGTTATTAAAGATGAAGCAAGAGTGGTTGCTGAGACAAAGAAGGTGTGGGATTTAGTATTGCCAGTGTGATTATTTTACGGGTTATGTTTCAATGCTTCCGTATATTCGAAGGTATACCCTCTGTGAAACATAATCCATAAAGTAGTCAAACTGCCATCCATTGTGTGGAGTTGCTGAAACGAGTATCCGTCTGATATGTGTATGTAAGATACGGGCACAACTGCCCGTGCTCAGCAAAATGGAGAAGTTGTATTCATGGAACTGACTCTTATCTATCACGCGTTGTGAGAATGTGCTAATGTGCTGTAGTAAACTAAGAGAATCCTCCCGAAGGCTTATAAAACGTCATTTCCCCTATAGAAACCATACTTCAGCCTACAAGAAAGAGGTCCGCCAACAAAGTGCTGTTTTTTTACTGTCATGATTCTATGGCCGTTAAGATGGCTCAATGTCTGCTTATCTGTATCTAAAGATATCCAAATGTGGTAAACAAACTGTGGAGTCTCTAACCTCCCCCAATTTCTTCTGAGCGGTCATCTATCGAAATGAGATAGGCGTTCCCTAGCCAAATGCAGCTTGATTGGGCAAATGATTTATTTTGAAAGTTGTGCCGAAAGGGTAGCATGGTTATGCTAATCGAAGCTATCTTATATTGAATGTTTCAATGTCAGCCGAAGAGGCTTGGTCAATCATAGCTGTCGCTAGAGTGGTTATCTCTTCTAAGTATGAGTTAGAATGACCATTCGGGGGTGGACATGCCGCTATCGGGCAATTGCATTCCTCATTTGGGTGTTGAAATGCTGAGATAACTGAGTGAATCAGAAGGCAGGAAGTGGACCGTATCTATGAATTGTCATTGGCTAGGCATGCATGTTTCAACATGGCGTGATTTTAACATTCACCGGTATCTTTTCTCAGTCACGATTAATGAGTCACAGAAAACCCGTGAAACGGGCTGACATTAAGTCATAATTCCGAGGACTGACAGTAAAACACACCCTGATATGTATCTAAACGTCTATTCATGAACTGAAACGGGGGAGGCAAATGTACTTTTGGGTGTCCAAAGTTCTTAAAACTGCAATTCGCATGCGATTCAGAAACCCACATATATAACGGTTTTTCTCGACACATGGAGTATTTCCAACAATAAGCGATTGCATTTCAGGTCGTCCCTGGTGGTCGATCCTCGACGAATAGACGACGATGGCATTATGTCACAGTAAGTTACTGACTATTATTCGTTTCAACTGAACTGCTATTCCTGGTCCGCTAGTTACGTTTTGAAAGACTGGCTCTCGTTTTTGCGAGCCATTTAGTCGCTTATCTGACCATATGTTTCAACTGATATATAGGCAATAGTTCAGTTGGTATGCAAAATAAGCGAATTTTAATCTCTTCCTTGAGACCTGAGCAGAGATACTTTGATACAGTTTACGGTTTCGTATCGTCACTAGATTATGTTCCACCTCCTTCGCCACGTGATCTCTGTCTTGTGACCTGATAGAGAGCATAACTGAGGCTCTGCTCTGTCATCGAAATTTGAAAATGACTTTGTGGTAAAAGTGCTGCGGTCGCATAAAGCTGCCCTGTCTAGACTTCACTGATAAAAGATCTCACTCGAGCGGCGCCACTGCCGCATTTCACCGGACTTGCACCAACTGGCGCGCAGATTCAAATTAGCGTACTTTGTCCCCACCAGCAAACCGGTTTTGTCTTGGACACAGGGGTTGGCTGACTTTACGACTGCGCTTAAACGCGACATGACACTTTCTTGTCGGGTGTAAGATAGCGAATCGACTCCTCTTAGGGACGAGAGCACAGAGGCCTCCCTTATCATATCGCTGTGGGAATGAGAAGAGAAAGAAGAGAGATAGTTCGAATTGTCGAGACTCACGGCAGGAGAGAAGAACTATAGATCAGAAATGAGTGACCGTCAAAATATTTACTTTATACATATCACATGATACGGCAGAGACAACGCTAACATTTCCATAACAATGATAAAATTGCCGGGACGATCAACACCCTTTATATTAACGGCAACACATCGTTATCATAATGAAAATGGACATGGAAATGAAAGCCATCTAGAAAACGGCTTATCACGGTATTTTGAGCATGCGATCAACTATTGGAGAAGAATGATGGTAGGCGGGCTTAACGCGGCCACACTATTCGAGCGAATCCATCTAAACGAAAAGCACAGAAAAGACAAAAAAACGTCAACAATGCGAGAGATTCCGATAGATAAAGTAGGTGAATTAGGCAGATAGTTGCTATAGCCATTCATGTAAATCTGGCATGAAACGCTGGCATAAACCTGCTTTAGAGTGCCTGAATATCCCGTCTATGATATGGTCAACATATTCAACTTGTTGAGACCTTAAAACATCAAGGCTAACATCTTCAGATTTGCTCCGCTCTACCGCACAGTGTCGGCTATAGCCACTGAGCCCGAGGAGCACAATGCACACTTCGAATTGATCAAGGAGATCATCAAAGAGTCAGTGTCTATCTTCAATGAACCAGAAAGTCACAAATCTCCTCCTCAGGTCCATCGTGGTGGAATGGCCTCGTTCCGTGTTCGGAGTACACGGATGCGGCTCGGATGAATCAATGGAAATCGACCAGGCCCCTTTGATACACAGGCACACACTTGCCTAATCGCCCTGACTAAACTTGATCTTTACAGAGCCCGCAACGTCGTGAAATGTAGAACCAGCCATCCGACAATGCGAATCAAGTGAGGAATATTGGAAGATCTGATATGTTTCACCTGATCCTATATCCGGAAAGCCATAGCTTATGTGAAACGCAATCTCATACTATCTGTCTAACCTAATTGTAACTTCCCTATTCCAACGCCTTTAGCATAGTCCGAATATACGCAGTAAGTAGTAGTTACTCTTCAGAGTCTACGCCATGGCTGCCTCAAATGCTGAGAGGAGTCACTTCTCTCCTGATTCAGCAGCCGCACCTCAGCTGGTGGAGGCATTCTTCCGATGCACACTCACAAAGGCAGTGGGCGAGTCATGGGAGCCACGCAACGTGTAAGCCGATAAGGAATACTCGCTGCTAACACTGAGTTGTTTTATTATAAAAAAAACTAAAGATACTGCAAACATTAGTATCTATACTGAAAAATGAACAAAATGTCCTGAAAAGTACTTGACGATGTTTTACAAGCGTAAAACTAAGTACAGTAAGTTAGCTGGGACCATTTCAGACAAGTAGCCGGCCGGATGATCCTCACCCAGAGAGAAGGCACGGCGGCCGCAAAGACTGTAACCGACCGATCGGGTGCAATCGTCACTTCCGACGGAAAGCTGGTCGCGAGTCAAGCCGCGCCTGATAACCATTCGTACGTCCCAATACGCATTCAACTGGTATATCTATTGACTAGTTTACTGGATGTCCTAATTCGGCAAAAGTGCATTATTAATTCAACTAATCTCTGCGAAACGACCTGCGAAATTAGACGAATGAGAAATGCACCTTCTCGCATAAAATTGCCGTTTGAGAAGCCCAAATTTGTGGTAACGGCACAGTAATACTGCTAACATGAAGAGTGACTGCGAATAAGCGTACTCAAGGTCGATACAGGGCAGACAATAACAATGCTATTGCGTAATAATGACGACCTCGGTTGCAGATACGTTCTACTGGCACAGTTCGGAGAGCAAAGCGTCAGAACGACCTCATTCAAGTACGAGAACGGTGTTCTCTGTGCAACATTTCCAGAAATGGTGAGCACCCACGAATTTATCAGCTATGACTAAGCGTTGACCGACGCACAAATAGCACAGGAGAGATTGGTGTCAGCGTGGCTGCATAGAAACTGTTTACTACTACTACATACACCAGATATACTGGACAAAACTAAGCAGGGGAGGACTAACCAGTCCGCAAGCCGCACATGCGCAAAACTGTCCGCAAGCCTTATCGAAAACCCCGGGGACCGCAACAGGGCCCGGTTATTCTAACGTTATCTCCTGTTGGTAGCGTGGTAATCTCTGGGTCTCTGACATACCCTCCCTATCTAGTGGACGTAACCTTTTTCGTTGTCCAGAGTAGTGTTCAAGATTGAGTCACAAACGTGCACGCAAACAAGGTCACGCAAGGAATGATAGAGAGCGACAAATAGGAGCGTGTTCAACCGGTGAATACATCCGAAGGTGGATAATATGATGATGTGATAGATGATCGATTCATAGTACATAGCTTGTAACCATTGTCAGATTTGTGTGGGTGCAGTCGCGTGAGGGACGAAGAATAGATATCAGAGCCCTTTAGTCAGGAAGATTATATAGTATTGGCGAAAGTCCTTTGGCCAGTATAGTAGATCCAAATGTATAGTATTGGCGAAAGCCCTTTGGCCAGTATAGTACATCCAAATGCCTAAATGGTTTCGAGTGGGGGAAGTGACGACCGCATATGAGACATAATAGATATTCAGGGGGTGTCAATTCAGGGAGTCACTCTCAACTCCATGGTTGACCGTCGTCAACTAGCCACCCGATATGCAGTCCTGTGTGAAGTGGGACTCAACATCGACAACACCCTCGTCGTACAACATGTAATGGCTCAAACGAAAAAAAACGAATATTACAACGCATAAATATTGCGCACACTCGTGAAACTGCCACGCGTCCCATTGAAGGCATGATGGGACGCGTCGCGGTTTCACGAATGTGAGCGACACTAATGCGCTGCAATATTCAGTTTTTTCATATTCCGGCTGCAATATTCTGTTTTTTTTCATGTTCCGCTCATTCTTTGCGAACTTCGAATTTCCAATATTTTCAGACAATGCAATCGCTCCCCTTCCTCATTGCCATAACCAACGACCAGACGGAACCGTTGCTCAACTCCATCGTGTGGAGCAGATTGCTGGATAGAGAACACTATGTGAGTTGTGTTCAGGCCGAAGTCGGACAGTGAAGTCAATTCCTTCATTTTATTTATTTGTTCGTCCATCTATTTTAATACATTTCAAAAGTATAATAATGTCAATAACGGTACCGATAACAATCGATAAGTTCAGGACGGCTCCGAGCCCCAACTTGGAATTACTTGGAGAGTACTACGACAAGCGGTCACAAACTTCGTCAAGTCACAAATTTCACAGGTTTTTATCCTGTCTTTGTCTAATACTAAATATTCATTTTAGTCTCGTGCAATGACCCGACGAGAGCATCTGCACTTCCAAGTGATGCTTTTATTGCCACGGTGAGACTGAAAATATGGTCCTTGAATTGCACGGCTACGTATTTCAAAAATAGCTACAGACTACTGATTTTACCACGTTTTGAGATTTAATTGTCTCGAACGTAACGCAAATATCTGTCTATCTTCGGTAAAAGACAGCAACACCTTGAACATTTGCGCCGTTATGGTGAAGTCGTTGACATTGTTCCTGCGACCTTGTTGTCGTCTTTATCATGGCTTCACCCCTCAATTCAGTGTCGCTCGCTGTCGATCTGAGGATGAGGTCAGAGCAGTGGAAAATGAGCTCTTTCCCAGAGACTCGGGAGAGAACGGTCACAGTTCTGGAGGTTCGTCCATCAAGAGAAGCTCACGTAAACATAGTGCTATAGTCTCGAAGATGTCTCCAGAAGGCTTCCCTCATCCTCCCTTCGATCCGGCTCGTCTACGAGAGCTGAAGGAGAACATGAAGAGAAGACTGTTCAACGAGGACGTCGACGATCAAGTTGTCATCGAGAAGGCAGAGTTCATGACGGTAAATCCATAGTCCATACGACAGCTCAACTCAAAGCGCAATGGAACAAAGTTATTGCTGCCAGATATATTTCAACGAGTATATATGAATCTCTACTTTTATCCCAAGACTTGGTCATGCATCGCGCATGATAGCCGTCACATGTATTTGATCAGGCAGTACTGTACCTGTATAATCACTTTCCACTTTTGTGTTCGTCTCCTCTAGCTCAGAGCGAAAGGATGACGTTCTGGTGCCTTCCCTACTTTGTCCTCACAAGACCGTTTGCAACTCTTGTTCAAGATAAGCCACAACCTCAACTCAGAGTGTATTGTGGTCTGGTGTGTAAATCGCAACCTCGCAGCAAACTAGTGTGCACTATTTCACCGCACGTTTCTCTCTCACCTCTCACGCCATCTTCAAATCTTTCATGATGCATGAATCGTCATACTGTCGCAACAGTCCAGCAGTATTACGATAATGTGCATATCCTCTGCACAAATGTATTCAGCAGTGTTCTTATCTAGGCTATTCCCGACCCTCTCCATTTCTCCCTTTCTCTAATCATTCTTATTCCGCCTCTCACCGCAGAAGATAACCGAATATCACCGGCCATTTTGCCCTCTTCAAATTTCGAATCACGATATTGATAACGTCACTGGCGAACTTTCGGGGGACTTTACCGAAAAATATCGAGAAAAATTCCTGAATTTCGAGGATGGATAATGCAGACAATATAATGCATCCCAATAGAGTTGTTACGCAGAATTTCATTTTCCCATAAGTAGGCTGGGTGAAACATATGCAAAATCACGCAAGACGGTCAGAGAAACGACGAAATAGTGCGTAAAGTGAGAGAGCCACAGTCGGTCGAACAACGTAATGAGCGTACTAGGTATAACAGCTCGGTTAGGACGCATAATAGCGAAATAATCTGGTGTATCTCTTCAGGAACGATGCGTTTCTTTGCTGGATGGCAGAACAGAGTTGAGACATTCACCGTGGCAGTTCCTATTCAAGGTGAATACATTTTGCACCTTATGCTTCGGAGTCTGAGGAAGAAGACCGCAAGTACTCGTTATTATAAAACCTTAGATTTAGCCAAAACTATGAGCATGTAGCCAATAACTCATGTTTATAGTATCTTTGTCAGCGTCTACATTTTGGACTCGTAAACATATTGATGCATTTTGAACCTAGATAATGATGTCTGCTTTGGCATTTGACTGACATTCGCATTATCAAGACTAGAGTATTTGTCACCAAGGTTCTGCTAGGCTCAATGTTAGTCTTAAAGCATAAGGATACAGTCGAGTGGTATTTAGTTTTCCAGGAAAGACAAAGACACTAAACGGGGCAGAATTGGTTATCTATAGTGCATTTCATCTGTCTGGTCCATTAGAAATCAGCAAAGTCACAAGAAATGGTTGGGTTGAATGAGCCGAAAGACATATGATTGTTCGGCACATTCCCGAACCTTCGAAATGATTCTTTGATCGTATTGTACTATAAGAGCACACACGTGCACTATCGCTTATCATACATGACCCAGACACAGACTGACATAATGCTCTGTTTGACCGTGATAGGTCAATCGGTCCGTCTACCGAGCAAAGTCAAGCAAAGTGTCCAAACGAGGAATGTTCCTAAAGTTCAAAGTTTATCAATTATCATACGTTAGCATATGTTAGATCAAGACAGGTTTTCCATTCCCCATCGTGCATACTCCACCATCCGTGCCGAAACACTCATACAAACACAAAAATGCAGACGTTTCCTGCCATCACAAAAATCGGGGCCCGATTCAGGCAACGGAAATGATCTTGGACGTTGGCCACAAGCTCTGTCCCTCCCCAGCAGTTGCCGAGAAGAAGTCAACGAAGACCAAGAAGCAATTGGCTGCAGCTGAAGAGTACCACACAATGATGAGCCTGTTCAATAAGGGGTAAGACATACTTAAGGCTGAAAGACCAGAGCGCCTTGCTCCTTTGCCTCGTAGTTGTGAAGTGCATATGTAGATGTAACCATTACTGCGCAAACGACCATGGCCTCTTCTTTTACACCTATTCTTTAGAATTCGTACTGTGTTATCTAAAGTATTTTGATCGGTTTGACCAGAAGACCTCCAAGCTTATTTGCTGCTTGAAACCACATCAGAAACGATATGATAACGCCCAAATTTAGGGTTTGTTGATGTGCATTGTGACTGGTTATGGGGTGGATTGCTCAGGCAGAATATCAATACGCATGAAATAGCGATAAGGCGTTCCTGCGGCCGACACTACTCCTTTGTTCTCATGACAGGAAATAGTTCTGATAGCGGACCAGGGGGTTGAAAATGCAGAATTGGCTCTCGACGTCAAGAGCACTGCTGGGTAGTAACTGAATCATCATGAAATGTTGCACTCAGGGTATAACAATATTGACTTGGCTGAAAGACCGACATAATTATTATCCCCGTATGGATAATTCTCCTACATGAAGCATTTTATATTAGAATGTATGTAGATAAGAGCTTCCGGCTGAAGAACCATCTGGAATACATTTTCTCCATTGACTTTCATCCGAAATGTTCTTTCTCAGTGCAGACAGTTCTTATGATGATAATAACTGATCGTGACCAGTATGACTAAAGTAAGCTCCATCGTGGTGTAAATTCCTGACGATATCACCACCTCGCCATGTGTGGTAAACACGTGGCAATCAGTTGCGTGCGACTGTACCCGATGTGGTTTCGTGGTGACACTTCAATCTCTCATAAAACACAAGACACCAACTATGGGCTACAGTGTTCATCAACGAAATTATCAAAGTCAAAGCACAGCACAGATATCAGTAAGCTACGCTAGGCACTCCCTTTCAAAATTCTTGCTCAAGAGTGGCTGTGACACCCACTTTCACTACATCATGAAGGAATCGTGACGAATCCACGCGTTATGCGCTGGTGTCGATAATCATTACGAGTCCAGGAAGATCAACGATACCAGAAGAGTCACAAAAGCACATCTGTGTGTGCACAAGGTTATCGCCCAACGGCCACTCTTCTAACATAATACATGATGAAGACGAGCCTTCGTGCGCATAAGATCAGCGTGAGAAACAGTTCACTGATCAGCCTTATATAACCAGCTAATCAGGCATCTCAGTGTAAAGAAATGACGACACTACCGTTGAGAGAATGACTTTTTAAATGATAGATTGACAGTTCCATGATATTAGCGCATCTTTAACGGAATACGAACTATGAAACCTGGAAAATAATCATTCTGTCGACCATTATACGAATTCGAAACGAATTCTAAAACCCTTCTCTACTAGATGTGAAGTTGTAGCTTACTATTAGTAATCGTAAAGCTCATTATAAATATCGTCATAAGGTATGTAAATGACGCCAGAAACACAGAACGCAACCGTTATCGCTTCGGTCATGAACGTCAACATGTTACTGTCACCGAATAAGTACCTCGAAAGACGAAAGAGTTTGGAGAAGGCACGCACGAAACCGGTGATAACGAACCATGAAACAACATTAGGGGACGGCTTCAAAGTTCGGACAGAAATTTCACTCATAGAATGAGGGATCTAATTAGGATAATTTCAGCGTCATCAGCTTCTCCTCGGTCTCAGACACAGTTGAAGCATTCAGAGAGCTAGGAGAGGAAACTCACATGGTGAGCGCAAATAGCATATTTTCTGAATTTCTAGTGATGACATCGGCCCAAGAGAAACGATATATCAAATACTTGACAGTAGCTGCATTTCTCATTCGTCTAATCTGAATGTATTAGACGATTGAAAAGTGCCCTTTACTACCGATTTAGAAACCCTATTCCCAGGACGAAGGTGCGATGTTGCTGCGATTCTGCGATGAGAACGCGGGTCATCTCAACATGGCGTACGGTCTCGAGACAGCGTAAGTCGCTGCAAGATAATGTTTTTTTGAAAGCGGAAGAGTGAGGATTGCATAAACGACACACAATCTAATGCATTCTTACAATAGCGTTTAATGTCTTTTGGGCAGCCGTCACCTCTCCCAAAAAACAACTCATGACCTTCTAAACAATATCCATTTCAGTAGCAACGGTATCGTTCGACCAATCATGGGCTCGGTCTCAGCAGATACTCTGAAGGACTTCAAGCAAGGGCTGTCAGAGGCTCTCATGGACGAGTTCTACCCTGCTCAATTCCCTCGACTTGTACGACTAGCAGTCACTCCAGAGCGATCTATGGGCAAGAACTACTCCACAATTAGGTACTGTAACTCCTCGATGAAGATTTACCAATGTTATTTGAAGAAAACGAGCACTCTTCAACACGTATCAATCGCTGAGACAGGTAGACGAGAAGGTCAGTTACCAATTCTTGTTTAGAATTTTTTTTAATAAATGCAGTTCTCGCTCCCGGATGATGACAGTACAGTAAGGGTGAATCCTCTGACTGGAGCTCATCTCGAGAAGAGATTGCGACGAGATGAGCGACCACCGTTCTTGGAGGTACGATTTTTAGTTCCCCCAATTCTGTCAACTGTTGCTTTGGTCAACTGGCTGAGCAGCGCAACTTCAGGATATCAGTTCTAATTTCAAAACCAGTCCCAATGCTGCTGTCTGATGAGATCCCATGATTCGGTTTCAGCTCAACCTGGGCGCAGAGCATGCTGTTAATCCGTTCGAGACACCGCTTTCTCCAAATCGTCATTCACCACCAGGAAGTCAGCACCACACGAATGGCAACGGACATCATCGTCACGTCAAAGAAGAAACGAGTAAGTAATCATTTTTATCAAGCATGGCGATTTCAGCTGACAACTATCGAGTGTAGACTTGATAATGAAAAGGATCATTTGATTCCATCACGATAGTTCACAATCGTACGATGATTAGGACGATCACTGCTCTTTGTAGTTATATAGGGTGGTCATTCTCGCAAGCTGATAGTGCGTAGCGGAATTCGCCTTTGAGCTCTATCAACAGCAATCATCTTCCTTCCCCATGTGCAGTTATCATCGTATTGGAGGCTATCATAAGAGGCCATAGAATGATGACGCCCTTTCTAAACGATGGGCGTATACCACGAATGATTTCATTGGTACCACGTGGAGGGTGATCGCATTCTTATGCCATATGTGCACAAGAAGAATCCAGACAGCGTGATATCGGAATGACGATTGGGGCTGACGTAATTAGAGTATGGAGGGACCATAGACGGATGAAAGGCCAGAGCGCCTACAGTACATGCGCTATCAAATCAGGGTTCTAGTGTCCATTTGACCATTATGGCGCAGTGCTTTCCATCATCACAGACACGTTCATTTCAGGAGACACTCCTTCTCCACATGCAGCACAGCGCGCGTCAAGGTGGGTAAAACATTTCGCAGAAAACGGCGAATTAAATAAGTCTGCAATCTGAGAATAAGACAAAAGAATGCTAGAAAATAGCTTTCAAGTCAATGATGGCTTTCAGGACCACTGCTGTCAGTCCATTCGCCAGGCCCAATCCTGCACTGATGGTGACAACTTCGGCCCCAGCTACCGGAAGCTGTGAGTTTATTCACCACCCCAAGCTTCAAAAGCATCTATCAGAGCACATTTCAGCCGCCCTGACACCAGACATCGCCAACATGTTCCTGTCCATGGTGAGACAATGTATTTACTTTATTTACCAAAAGTACGGAATGGAATGCTTGATGTTCTAGTTTCATCTGCGATTGCGAATTGAATGTGGGCCTCCCATTATTGAATGCACAAGTTCATTATCATATCTTCTCTGGCCCCATTTGGCTATGTTCCATTATTTTATATGCATTAAATTTACGCATAACTGTGATTTTTTCCTAAATATTAAGACGCAGTAATTATAAGACTGGACCCCGCTGTCACTACTTTGTCAAGTTGTTTCGACCGGGCTCAAAAGTAGAGCGTTTTCGTGGATATCATAAAAGAAATTACTGGTGGAAAGTAGAGGTCACAAGCTCCTCTAGTTTTTGATATAGAG
>JACMIF010001626.1:0-18355 GCA_014805445.1 Diplogasteroides magnus | reverse complement strand
ACTCGTGATCTCAATGACACTCTCACCTCCTTGTAAAATATAGCACTTATGATTTTCCTTGTGTCATTCTACTTAATAATCAATTGAACCACGTTTTGAGTTTAATTGTCTCAATGCGTATAAATATCTATCATATCTATCTAATATCTCAGATGGAGTCATGCTGTACTGGTGAAGGCGTCTCTCTATCCAGCTCGTTGTCTTTTGTCGATTTGGCTGGCAGTGAAAATGCAGCGGCAGCTTCTACGCAGGTCAATATTTCAAGACTCCAATGAGAACTCCCGTTTCATAACCGAGACATTTTTGGTCTGACTCGTCTTAGCTCAGAGCGAGCACGGTTCCAATCGTATCCAGAATGAGGAAATACTGGTTGAGCTGTTTAGGGTCAACGTCTCTCAGAGGGTCGCTACATCAATCGTTCACTTCTCACTCTATGCAAAGTCATTCAGCAATTGTCCGACAAACTGTGAGCTTTCTTCTTTAACAAAAGATGACGTGTGGAAAAATTGCGTTTTTCGATGGTCACTTTGGTTTATTGATTGGATTTGCTTTTCAGCTCCTTCGTTGGGTACCGCGAGTCGAAGTTGACTCGTCTTTTGAAGTCTTCATTCTCTGGCAATTCACGTATTCTCATGGTGGCCACTGTTAATCTGACAATGGACTACGAAACTTCGTCAACCCTCAAGGTTAGTAGTAGTGAAGAGACCATCTGCTCTTCTTCCCATCTTGCTGGCGGGAACGCATTATTCGATTTCTAACCTCCTCAAACTCGTAGGAGCGCTCGTCTCTCATTTCGATAGACGACCGCTAGGAAGAGATTGTGGAGATTAGGCATTGCATAATTCGTGTCCTCCGTGAGGGGGGGGGGTGAAGTGGTGTCCTCAATATCTCTGATTTTATGTATTGCTCCTGCTACCTCGTTCGTTATTGACATTTTTTGTTTCTCTGGCCACGGTAAAATATGTAAAGGCGGAGCACTTTTCAGTTGGCGAGTAGGGCAGTGAAGGTTGAAGTGACTCCAGTTATCAACGAGAGAAGGGAAGAAGGAGTTCTGTCTGACTATCTCAGACAAATTGAACAACTCAAGGAACAGCTCAAGGTGCTTCAACCGTCTTTATTGGAAAATGAACTGTCTCATTCAGAATAAAAGTGCTGAGGATGAAAAGGAGTTTAGAATGGAAGAGAAGACGAGAAAGTTGGAAGAATTGACGAAGATGATTCTCATCGGAGGCGAAAATGCGACTGCTAGAACTGCTAAGGTGTGTCAAACTGCTGAAAGACAAGAGCGCCATGGACATTTGCGCCATAATGGCGAAAGGGGCAGATGCGCCGTGAAAATGCCGAGAGCGATGACACTTCTCTCCATTTCTGCACTATTGCGCAAATGTCCATGGCGAACGTGTCTTTCACCTGGGTCAAACATGAACTAGGATTTGAAGGCCAATTAGGGCCTATCAGTAAAAAATGTTGACGATTTTGTGACGTTCCTAAACGATATTTCGATAAAAACGTAAGAATGTGATGTTGAGGAGAAGAAGAACAGGAGAATGACATGGGCTCCTGGACGGAAGAACTCAGCATTCTCTCCTCTCATGAATCCCTTCAAACAGGTGGCATTCAACGAAATCGCGGAGGAGAATGCAGAAAAGGTTAGCAATTTATTGTTGAAATGTAATAAATTATTATTGTATGTACCCAATAGAACAATAAAATAATGGTATTTGAAATAGCAGTCTCGTTACAGGGAACTAATGAAGGAAGAGTCAGTCTGCAGAGGAATTCACTCTCACACTTCTCTTTTCCGAACGTGAGTTGTGCTTATTGGCATCTTGACAATACATGGAGGAATCCACGACGAAAGGTTGCTACCACAAAAAGTGACCTTAACAATCAGATTTAAGTCATTTCTCTCTACCTACTTTCACAGCATTTTGCATTTGTAGAGTGTCTTTTGTTTTTGTCTTTTACGGTGATATGTGATCTTGCATTACAGTACCAATTGCAGTTCTCACCAAAGACTGTGACTAGAGAAGTACAGACGGAAGAATGGAAGGATGCAACAGTGAGTGGAAAGGAAGAGGAGAAGAGAGGAGAGGATGCGGAGACTCAGACTGACATCGATCAATCCATTGGATCTTCTTGTCATGCAAGCTCCACTACGCAGTTGTCTACTACGTAGCACTCAGGAACCGATAGAGCACGATATTCTCTAATATTCCTATGGCTATGATCAGTCAAAATATTTTGAATGACGTTTTACTCGATGGGTTCCTTTGTGCTGCGTTGCAGTATGCTCAATCTCGTCCGATCTACAGTATCCACTATAAGCTTTAGCTCCCAAGAACAAGTGCGGATGAGAATGAGACAGCGAAACTGCAGTCGGAGCTGAAGGATGTCAAAGAACAGGTTTTGACCTATTTCATTCTTCCCTAACATTCCCTTTACTTACAGTTGAAGCAAGTGGAAGAAGAAAGATATTCTCTGAAGGTACGGTATGAATGAGTTGCCATGAGAAAGAATAGTTGCTTTTAGTGTCAATTTGATAAGGCTAAGGATGAAGCACTGGGCAGTATTATGGTGCAAGTAGAAGCACAAATGAGGGAATATTTGGACCAGATACAACAATTGAGAAAGGACAATGAGAGATTGGAAAGACTAAATGAGAAATTGATCAATGTAAGTCATATAATGAATTTGATGGTTGATCGCAAGTTGGGAACGGAATCCAAGCAAAAGTGCACATTTCTGTCGTATAATTTCCTCGGAGCTGTGGTCCGTCTCACGTGATGGACAATCGCTTCGAGGGAATTAGACGACAGAAATGTGCACTTCTGCTTGCTTGGGATACGTTCCCTAATCGCAAGTGTATATTTTTACAGGAAGAAGGATTGGGAGTGAACAGTGAACATCAAAAGACGCGAAATGATGAATTGGAGAGAAGAATCTATGAAATGGGACGAGCAATGGTCGAGAAAACGGAACTTGTGAAAGAAAGAGACATGGAAATGAAGTGTCTCGAACAAAGGAAGAAACAGTCTGAGGAGGAATCGGTATGGCACATACGGGTTAGTACAGTAATCGAACAAATTCTCAGGAAAGTGCTCAACTTCTTGTAAAGGAACAAAAGCAGCAGCTGGAAGAGTTCAAACGCAAGGTACGAAAGTGATAAGGGAAAGCAGCGCCGTAGACATTTGCGCCATAATAGCAAAATGAACAGATTCTGTTCACCATTATGGCGCAAATGGAACATGTCGCTTCCTGCCTTCACCCATGGAATAAAATGACGAGAAAACATTGTCTTTTCTGCAGATACGCAATTTGGAAGAGGACGCTTCAAGGGGCAGAGAAGAAAGGAATAAGATGGCTGAGTTGGTCAAGGTGAACAAATTCTTTGTTGGACTAAAACGAATTCCCCTTTCCATCAGGAGAAATACAATGAATCGACGAAAATGCGAGTGGAATTGGAGAATGCGAAGGAGATGGAGAAGAATGAGAGGAAGAGAGCGATGAAGGAGGAACAAGAACGGAAGATGGCAGAGAGGGAAAGAGACGAAGTGAAGAACAGAGAGGAAAATCTCATCAAGGCACTTCACAAGACTAAAACAGAAATGTTTGCTGAACGAAGAAAGAGAGTTGAAGCTGAATCACTCGTCAAGGAATTGGAAAGACCAGAGGTCGGTCATTCGTATACAGAGGTGTAGAGATGGAATTACATTGTTGAGGTGGCTGAGACAAGTGTGCAGACTGAAGTAGAGTATGATGAGGACAAGTGGAAGAGGGAATTGGAAGAGTATAAGGCGACGATGGAACAGAAGGAAAAAGAAGGCATTAGGTGAGTCAAGACACTACATGATTTAGCTTACCTTTCGTAATAGTCCTTTGAAAATAGCATCCCCCAGGTGTTCACTAATGATCTGAACTAGCTTTTCAGAAGAGGTTTCGTTTGTGCTCTCTATCTTGTAAGGAGCAGTCAACCACTCAATAGAGATTAGACGAATGATAAATATACTTCTGTTTTTAAAATCTGGAGTCTTGCCCAGTCCTTCCAATTGAATGACATGGGAAGTGAATTGTTTTGAGGAAAGCCACCGAGAACATCAAATACTGGGAGGAACGAGCGAGGGCGGCTGAGAAGAAAACAGATCAACTGAAGCAAATGATGAAGACGGTCAAAGGAGAGAAGAAAACGACGTCTGCATAATAAGAGCAGTAGATCTGTATACACTTTAGATGATTTTACAGATTCATTCTAACACTTTCATATGCATACATTCAATTACTAGACTTTCATACATAATTTGCTAGATGCGTATAAATGTATCGTAACTGTATTAGAACGAGATGTCCATTTACTTGTTTATTTATATATGTTGCCAAGATTATGATATAAATTCTGTCTATTAAATTTCTATCATACAGCACAACTAGTTGCAACCACAGCTGCGATGGCTACAGTAACTACAGCATTGAAGTGTATGCAGTGAGGACAAATTAACGAAATAGTAGTGTTGTGAGTAAAGCAGAGCAGATTCATGTCATCAGCATATGGTGCGGTCAAGTGCATAAGAATATGAGAAGTATTCAATTTATTTGTATTTATTTGGAAAAGTAAATCTGACAAAATCTACAACCAAGGAAACGACTACGGTAATGGAATCACGAACTAACTTTATTCTGCGTACTAAAACACGGAACCATATACGGAAGGATTACTGTAGCCTTGCGAGGGAAGAATTTATTTTTTGAATATTTTTTTATCGCTGATTTGAATTTTGAAGTGTTCCTGCTTTTCAGCCAACTGAGTCGGAGGCCGGAATGGGCATTCAGAACCTGCTGCCATTCGTGGCCAAGGCATGCAGACAGGTTAGCCCCTTTTCCTACATCGAGTTTATGCGCCAACTTTTCCCGCACAAGTTTCTGAATTAAAACAGCTTTTCGCTTGCTGTGAGCATTTTAAACCTGTTTCATGCTCCTGAAAACAGTGTTTATGATCAATCGATGCAGTTGAAAAGAGCACAACGCCATCTTCTTGAACATACCATATGACTGATTTGACTCCTGACTTTGATATCCCTGATTTGATTCCATTCAGGGTACGATGGTGGAGTTCGCTGGCTGTACGGTGGCCGTAGATACGTCATGTCTATTGCACAGAGGTCTCTTCGGATGCATGGACGAGAGAGCAGTGGGAAAGGACAGCAAAGCGTACGTACATTTGTGATCGGATATCAGTAGTAGCTATTCTGACGGTCCCGACCATGTAACCTTCACTAGAATCGTAGTCGTAGCTTGAATGAAGAAGTGAAGAGTACAGAATGAATTTATATCAGATTTATGCTGTATATATCCCTGGGAGAAAGTATCCAGAGAAGCGGAGATACAAATTGATTGTATAATTATTCCATTTCAGTTACATCTACTACGTTAAGAAGTACGTAGACGCACTGCTCGACTTGAACTGTCATGTCATTATGGTTAGTTGTTATTCGTTGTGGAGCCATGATATCTCTCTTTTTCTCGCTGTCGTTTCCGAGTGCCTCTACTGATTATATGCGATGAAATATGTGTTTGATGTACATGAACATTGCGAAACTACTGCTTTCTCTGATATCGTCGTATCCAACTGTGTCCCATGAATTCGTTAGTATCTGTTGTTACCAGCCACTGTTGTCACAAACATTTAAAAATAGCACTGAAACCAAAATAATTCGGAATCCGTCAGGTCTTTGACGGTCGACCTCTTCCCGCGAAGAAAGGAACGAATGATGGAAGAAGGGCGAAGAGACAGGAGAACATCAGACAGGGAGAGATTCTACTCAGTCAAGTGAGAACTCTCGATACTGTAGTTTACAGTTTACATGATTTAAAAAAACTACTAACATATTCCTATCAGTTCGATTACTATATTTAAAATACTACAATATTTCTAATTCCTGATGCTAAGGGAAAGACAGACGAGGCGAACAACCTCTTCCGCCAGTCCACGTCCATAACAGCAGATGTAGTGGAGAACGCGATTCAGGTACAGTACTGCAAATCACACCTAGATCTCCATTTCTGTTTTACCGTAGCCCGTAACTCTCAGTGTTATACGATAGCTATGTAATTTCCGTTTACCGTATTTGCCGGATTCTGTCATGCAATACATATTTTAAAGGAACCACGTAGATGAATTTGAGTGTCTTGTTAATGCCAGTATTTCACTACAGTAACCCCGTTCTTTCTACAGTACCCCTTTTTAGTTCTTCCGTCGCCAAGAGGGGGTTGACGTGCTGGTAGCACCGTACGAGTCGGATGCTCAATTGGCATTCCTCACACACGAGAGACTGGCTGATGTGGTGGTGACTGAGGACAGCGACTTGATTGCATTCGGATGCGAAAAGGTGAATGATATACTTATATTTTTGTTATTTGAGGAGTTCTCGCTTGAGATTTTTTGCAAATTGATGTGGTGTCTTACATATTTCATTTACTAGGCATTCGAAAAGATCATAGAGAAGGAAGTAGAACAGGCGAATCCTAGTTTCACATTTATGTTATCTGATGATACCTCAAATGGGAATGTTGAATCTCGTATTTTAGATCCGACAATTCATTTACTAGAGAATAGAGTGGAAATCACCAGCAATTGGGATGAAATTATGGTGTTTGGGGTCCAATTTCGAGTGAAAAACAAAAGAGCATTTGCGCCAAATTGGTGAACGGGAAATGCCGCATCTGTCCCTTAACACCATTATAGCGCAAATGTCCATGGCGTCTTTCATGCGAACGATTGTTTCCTTTATTGGAGGTACTCTGTGATGGTTATTGGGACTGTCAAACAAACGAAAAACACGCCTGATCTCGCATTCCTCTGAGCCGAAAAAATGTATTGACCTAACGCAACTTTGAGGTGAAAGCAGCAATCAGTTTTTGCATTAACCCATTTTTGGCTCCAAAAAGTACCGAACCCTAACCGCCTTTAAGCTACTCCACGCGACCTTTTTATCCTTTCATTGCATTCCAAAGCGGGAAGGTGAATGTATGTATCAGCGATATTTGTTATGTCAATGAAAACGCATTTAGAACGCATGAAGAACTGGCGTGGTAAATGAGACTCCGTAATTTTCACGTGAATCGTGTTAATGGCGATTCGTTGTCATTTGGAAGCTAATTTGTTCGTGAAATCACTAGGATCGATTTCATTCACCCATCCAAATTCATCCTTGCATTCGGATACAAGAAGATGAATGCTAAAAGTAGCGATATTGGCGCGATGACAGAATTTACCCTTTCAATTGCAATAAATGCTTGTAATTCATTATCCGTTTTTAGATCGCCTTCAAATGGGATGCCTCGGGACCGTGTACCATCTACGAGAGGGCCAAGTTGCCGTTATGCTTCACTGGTGGGTGATTGGTGTAGGGGGATTGATTGATTGTCATGAAACACACAGTAGATACTTTTAAAACATGTGATTGAATGATTAGTTGCTCATACCCAACGCTAATTTCATTACGTTGGACAATTCAGCTGACTTTTAACATATTGATGTTGCAAGAGTGCACCGGGTATTTTGTGCCGTTTACAATTGTGACGATTCAAGGGGGAAAACTATTTCTAAGAAGTTGCCCACTTCCAATAGCAACTCCCTTGTTCATTGTTTGAGGACTACATCGGCTTATAATCACACAAACATAGGCAACCAAATTTTATATTACATATGTGGAACAATTGAATCGGGGTGTTTTTTTCTTGAATACAGCAAAAGGAAGCTAGAGCGCCATCACTGCTTGCATCGTTTAATGAATTACTGTTGTGGAGAAAATGTACCTGTTGTCACCTCATGAAGCACAATTTCAGGAAAGTTTGGCTCCGAATTCGATTTCACGACGTTCAGACGCATCTGCATTCTCGCAGGATGCGACTACCTTCAGGTATACGGTAGAAGATACTGTAGGCCCCCAGACACATCTGTTATTTCCAGTCAGGACTCAAAGGAGTAGGACTGAACAAGGCGCTGACGTTCTTCTCGAAGACGAGCAAGACGGAACTGAGAGAGGTGGGAGTACTGTAGTCTTCTTATTGGGAATATCGTTATCTGTTGATTATAACGTGCTGCGTTATTGATCTTATCTGGATTACGGTAATTCGAAATGATTTCAGATTCTCCCTCGTGTGCCATCGTATCTGCGAATGCCGAAACTGAAGGTGGGTATTCTTTATAATGTTGTCAATAAAGAGCTGGAAATATTGTTTTCTACTTTCTGTCACCCTTTTCCGCTAGCACTGTTGCAATAATCTTGCTGCTCGTATTAATTTCTGACTTTTTTTCAAAACACCTTTTCCTTTCCATTACATTTTCCTGCTTTAACTGCTTCAATCAAAACTATTTCTCCATCTCCACGTTGACTTTTAAAATTTATTTATTCATACATCAAATAATAATGCGATGACTACTAACATGACTTTTGGTTCTTCAGGTGACTGGTGAATTCGTGGATGACTTCATTCGTGCGGAGAAGACATTTCTGCATCAGGTACGGTAATTCGCTCTTGTTGTCCTTTATTTCGGGTTCACCCAGCTGTTTCTTGTAACACTAGGAATACAATAGTACAACCTTGCACACTACTGACGTTATTTGTGATACTGATGTTTTTCTAAATATTTTCGACCATCCCCACATTACAATCAACTTCGCAATCATCCACAATGCGAACTCATTCCTCCTCTTGTTCGTTGCTAATTGAAAGGCTGCTGATAGTGAACCGTTAGCCATTCAGTCTTCTTCGCTGTGGCTCGCAGACTCGACCACTCTAGTTGGTTCATATTCAAGACTCGAAATATATCAACAATGAGATAATTGAAACCATAACTCTACACGACACATTCATTTCTTAGTCCGAACATCTTGTTGCAGTCTAGTATGTCAATATCTATGGTATCTTCAAGGCGGTGTACGATCCCCAGCCTCGTTGAACCAACCCGATTCGTGCAACACCGTTGCTTCAATAATTGCACCCTATGCATATCCATTAATAGTATTGCTGCATATACTGTGCCACCGTGACACGAATCATCTGTGGCATAATGGGGAGATTGACCATGGCTACTGTAATTACCGTATTCAACAACGATCTTTGAGGTGGTATACGATCCCCGATCTCGCTGTCAACGTCCACTCAACCCGTATCCGATTGCAGAGGAGGGAAAGGAGAACAAAGCAGGTGAGATTGCTCTTCTTTATCTATTTCTTTCCTTTGAACTGCCTCAGCATATTCCCCTCCTCAACGCATGCGTTTGATAGGAGTAGACCTTTGCCTTTTAAAACCGATTTCCTTTGAATGAGAATATCAATATAATTGAATTGTCTGCATTAGTGGATTTCATATTCCAAAGTGAAATGCAGTGAATCTGTAAGCTGCCTGAATCAGGATAGCAAATATCTGTATTATCCGTATAAAACCGGTCATTTTAGCCTCTTCGAAGCCGTCGCAAGACGAGATCATCTGTGTGGACGATGACGATGATGATGTGGGTTGAAGTCACACCTTTTTTGGCAAATAAATGAAATCTGAAATACGCTGCTTTTAATTCATATACATTGTCGGATAAAAGACAACAGTACCATAATGTTCGAATGGAAACTTTAGGATAATTTCACCAATTGATCACAAATGTCTATGCGTGGTTGTGAAATAAGCACTGTGCTTATTCGCCTTCATTGTTGGAATTCGCATTTAGTTCGTCTCTTCGAAGCCCCGACCCTCTTCCTGTTCTTCGGCGTCTTCTACGAATGGATCACAGGTGATCGATTCTACCGTATCCCTAACATCTTCTTGTCGAGACCTAACGCATCAGAAGAGATGAGATGTAATCCCTTCCTTTCAGGATTCTAACGACTACTCATTCGCTGGTTCCGTCCTCTCATCCTCGCAGGCACTTCGACTCGCACTCGGAAATTCCTCGCAGTCAGGTTTGTATTAAAAGAATTCTGTCGCATCTTTGTTAGTTTGCCATTTGATTTGCGGAGTAATTGCTTAATCTCTGGTCTGTTTAATGGTCTGGGATCCCATACTTGATCACCATAATTGACACGATTTGTTTGCAGGATCTCAGATCGAGGACAACTTCAGACTGCCCACCAAGGTTTGTGTACCTGTTGAATTTGTGTAGGGCCGACATTTAATATGTACATGGCAAAATCGACATTGATGACTTCAGTTTTCCATAGCAACACACAGTAGTGCAAAGTAATGGTTGCTTCTTAGGCACTGTAGTTTCGATTCATACACTATTCATGACTCCTTCGTATTGGCAATGATTATTATGAGTGAACTCGGAGTGTTGCAAGTAGTAACCTCGTATGAAATGTGATGTCAACAGATTCCCTCATGGTCCATTTGGAGTGATCACTACGAGAGAAGATCACAGAAGAAACAGAGATTAGATGAGGAGAAGAAGGAGAAGGAAAGGGAGAAAAAGAAGAATCTGGGAGCATTCGTGGTATGAATTTTATTGTTAGTTCCGACATGAATGTGACCGTTAAATCGGGGGAACATCAGATAATGACAATGTTTATAGATGCAATGAAACATCTATTCACATGGTCGATTTTTCAAGTTGTCATTGGTCAAAAATTATTCTCGAGAATATTACGGCTTTTCACAGCGACGGAGTTAGTAGTGTGCGTGCAACATGCATTTACCTGGGATGTCCTACGTCACAATAATGATATTATTTGTATGATTTTTCAACGCTCATGTTGTCCCACTTCAGTTGGACTCTCCAGAGAAGCGACGGAAGAAGAAGGGAATGGAGGATGTGAGGATTGAAGAGAAGAAAGAGAAGGAGGAAGAGAAGAGGAGGGAAAGGGAGAAGACAGTTGACATACTGGATGACTTCCCTGATGAGGACAGTGATGATGACTTCGTTGTTAGGAAACACATTAAGAAGGTGAACTGAGAGGGTAGAAAGAGAACTGGGCAAAGGGGATTAATGGAACGAAACATCATTTCACTATCGCGCAAATGCCCGTACAGCTCCTTTCATTGAAATTGTTTCATTATTGGATATGCGGGGAAGTTGTGAACGAACATCTACGAAAAACAACAACTATATTGATCTTTCGCTGCAAGAAATCTGCAGGAAATAGAGAGCCAACGGAAAAGTTGGCAGTAGTATTCATTCCCATCACAAATGACCTCACAAGGAACCTTCTTAGCTTTATTTGCTTAGAAGATGACTGACATTTCAGATCAAGACTGCTCCTCAACCAAAGAAGGCAGACTCTACGCTGAGGAGATCGACAAACGGGGCTGATCCAGTGAGTTGCTCTTGTATCTGGTGGAAGGTTAGAGCACCATGGACATTTGCGCCATAATGCTGAAATGGACACTTGACTGTGAATTGATGGAGCATCTGTCCATTTCACTATTATGGCGCAAATTTCCGTGACGCTCTTTTCTTTCACCCATTGTAACACTAGGTTATTGTCTCGGGATCAGGTATTTTCTCATAAATATGAACCAATACAGAAATTTATGACAATGCGGAAAAACCAAATAGATACTTGCAGCAGGTCACAGTATTTATTGATAAGTCAATTACTGATATAATACTGGAGCGATAGCAATTATTGTGAAAAACGGAACTGAAAAAATCAGTACGCGCTGATGAGTTCCTATGTTTATCCAAAATTTATTATTGTGTTGAAACATATCTCAACGTTATTTTGAAAAACGTTGTTTGGTCTATATTTCGACAGATAATTGCACAAATGACTACAAAATGTTTTTATAAATCATTTTGGTTGGTCCAATCCAAAATAAATCGAAAAACAGCTAAAATTCACAAGTCACTATTGCGTTCGAATATGCTTCAGTCATAGATGTGCACATCTTGTAAGCAACTTTTCGCTACAGGGTGCTCCCAAGATTATTTTCCCAAAATACACTGTAAAAATGCAAATTTTTCCCAACGCGCAGGGTGGTCCCACTAAAAATTTCTCAAATGCACTACAAAAACGCAAAATTTTGGCCTTGCAGGCAGCTCCCGCCAAAATTTGCAGGGTGCTCCCGTAATTTATTACAGCCCAGCGCACCTATGGCTTCAGTACCCCTATATATTAGAATTACGACACTATGCGCTAAACAGCGCAATGTCATTGGACGCCCAAAACGCCATCTGTACCAGCATTATCAGTTCAGGTTTCCACAATAATACTGGTTGTTTCATTTCATAGAATTTTTCATGCATATGATGAGTAAGGGAATGGAACAGCCAGAAGCTCTATGGACATTTGCGCAATATTAGTGTTTGGACAGATGCTTCATCAATGCACATAATTAGTTAAAGCGCTACTCTTGTGGATCAGTTGTCTTTCACTAATCTAACCACAATTAGATCACATGTTGCATTGTGTTTCATAGGCGATTAATAATTTTTGACTGATTTACTTCAGACAATTGATCTTTCTTTCGGAGTTTAATAGTCACCCCTTACAGTCACTGTACACGGACGCCCTCATGTCGATGTACGAAGTGGACGAGGCTGTCGTGGTGCAGGGACAGGGTGAGAAATACTAATCCACACCGGCTTACGGTAGATATTCTCCTATCAGCAATTGGTTGTTTTTGCTCGTTATTAGAACACCGTGACGTTTGTGTTTCACAAGAAAATCATAAATCTGGAGTAAATGCTGACCACGTTAACTTCTTATTGGCTCTTGTTAAGGTATTGTACCAAATCATTTAGGCACGAATACGGCGATAGAGATGCAGTCTGTCGCGATGGAGGTTACGATATCGACGTCTGAGAATACGGTTATATTTATTTCTTCCCTTTTTTTTCTAAAAGGGACATTTGGAAAGGCAATATGAGATATGAAATATTCAGAAGGATACTGTATCGAGCAGGAGTACGGTAACTGTGCCACGACCGGGCAAGGCAAAGTCTGCGGCAGGGAAGCTCGAAGGTGCAGGTAATGGATAGGTCTCCTACAATTGATTAGTTTGTTTTGAGAACTTTCCTGATGGACAATTAACATCGTCACACTCCATGATCTTTAATCTGTATGAGTAGCATGAAACAACCGGGTTAATTTGATCATCAATACTCTGTATCAGTACACTAATTGTTTTAGGACGCAAGCGCAGTCGTCTCGAGGCACTGGAGGAGACTGACAAGGCGGAGAGGTGTGTATCATTGACTCTTATGGCTAGTTCAAATCTCGCGAAAAAAGAAAATATTTTCTTTTTCGCCCGTTCATTTTCCAAGCGAAAAAGGAAAAAAAAGAAAGCACAGGGAGATGCGAGCCTCCCCCTGCGCTTTCTTTTTTAAACGGACGAAAAAATATTTTCTCGAGATTTTAACGAACCATGATTTAATTTTAAAATATGATTTGAAATTGATGATATTCAGGTCCTGTGGAAGAGTGGGAGACGATGAGGATGACTTGCCACTTCCATCGCCAATTCCTAAGGTACAATATAACCCCTTGTTGGGAGGAGTGACGGTTACACAAATGACAGATGCTCAACTAATGCTTATTGTGACAAATGCACAAATCGACGACATTCGCACGCTTTTTGTAATGAGGTTTTGCGATTTGTGCAAATGTCGTTTGTGGAATCGTCAGTCTTCCGCCTTTTTACATTTAGAATAGTTTTCGCGACTGAACATTGACTACATAGCAACGAAATGTGAATGATGTTTCCAAACAGAGCTCTTCTCTATTGTTTTCATTGAGATGTCCCCTTGAAATACTTTCAGCTTGACGAGGATCTGACTGTTGATCACGACGATCTGGACGACATTCAACTGTCTGCGAGGACACGGACGAAATCTGGTCAGTGACATGGCTACTGTAAGAATGTGTGATAGGGTCTCTTAACGTTCACCTTGATGATGTTCAGGCAATCCTTCTCTGCCCCTGACGCCCACGACCGCGAAGGATACGGTAGCGGCTTCGATGGATGCTGAAGATTCAGGTATGACCCATGTGGGATACTGTAATTGTACAATACTATTCATGTTACAGTACTACAGTAGAACAAATGAGGCATTTATTATGCGAGAATTATCATTATGTCAACTACTCTTGATGGCCGACGGAACATCGATCGCATTATTCCCATCAATTTTTTGAATTGCAGCTGTGGCCTCTTCTTCCCTGGCTAGGACATCGACTCCACTGAGTGGAAGAACACTCAAACCACTCAGAGGAGCAAGGAGTGGATACTTTGGGATGACTAGGTTAGTATAACAATGCATGCCATGTTTGTTCTGGTGGATTGCAGAATGAACTAGGGCAGAAGCGATCATATTACTGTAGTATTATGCATTTTGCTAAACAAGGCGAATTCTGACGCGACTGATTATTTATCATGGCAGGAGTTGCTAGTTGCGCATTATCAATACCAATGATGCCAAGTCAACATTTATGGAACTTCTCGAAGAATAATTTTTCGTCAATGGAACATGACTGTTAGCTACAGTACTCTCTTTGCAGATCTGTCCCAACAAACAATCCGTTCAAGAAACCTCGCCTGATTGACTGTTCTACTCCTCCCACTCCTTCCTCTTCCGTTTCTTCTCCAATCACTGGAAGGGAAACACCGGACCTGGACAAGGCAATGATAGCTGTCACTCCCAAGGTTGGAATAACTGAATGAATGATGCTTATTTATTTGAATCATTATGGGTAGTCGAATATTGAAACAGCGCAGCTCGTTTTTATTTTCTCAACGGTGTGGCCATGCATATGAATAATTACTGACCGTGAAAGTGACAGAAGTAATATTGAAAGGATATAGCCGTTATGATCACGGTAACGTGAAACTCAAACGGGCCGGGTTTACAGAGGTGATCACGCTCATTGCCTAGTATTACTTCGAGCAATAGAATTATCTGATCCGCTTATTTATCCACATTTATAATGCCACACTGGCTACGACTATTGATGTTATTTCTCCCAGCTGCCTTTGATTAGACCGTGATACACAACTGACGCGGGTTTGTTCAGAGTGCATCGATCTCGGATTCGTTGAGTCAGAAGTTGGAGATTGCATCTGGAAGTAGGAAGGGAAGTGAGAATGGGACATCGCCCTATCACGCACTATTTGGCACAGGTGAGAGTCGTTTCATTTTGAGGTTATAGGGTGTCTTACAACTTGATATTAAATTTTGAAAATTCACTGGTTATTTATTGTAATGCCATTACTCAAATTCGCTTGGTCATTATGTTTTCCAAGACCTTTTTGAAATAGTGGTAAATGAAATCCAATTGTACTAGTTACTGTAGACAATCGTTACAGGGTGCCGAGCAGCCGGACTGAGACGATCGTCTTCTGCCAAGAAGTAGGAGGATACGGTAGCTGCCTCAATAACGATATCTCGAGATTACGGTAGTTCCATTGACTTTGGTAGACTAAGAATTGTAAACGCTGTTTATCATAGTTGTTTGTGCACTTTAACTTTAAATAGGTGCAAGTTTGTCTTACGCTAACTTATAGAATATGTACGTTGCTTGGGTATTTGTAAAAATCACCGTTCTAAATGGTTTGACGTGATTTCCCACCAGTTTGCTCAATTATTAGATTTCTCGGTTTTTGATCTTTGATCTTTTGATTTTGTGAAATATTATAGTTCTTTCTCCATGAGTTCTCGCAATTCGATAACACTCAGGCATTTACTATTTGCTAATACGTGTACTCGGTTGAAGATAAAGAGACTTTCAGGTAGAATTTGAGTTAGAACCAGGAAGATCCTTGTGTCAACAGCAAAATAATATCCACGCTTGATGATAGGACTTTGCTATTACTCTCGTTTTTTTCGCTGATCAAAAAATTTGTGTATGAAATTCGTCCGATTAAGATCGATAATATCAATGATAGTAACAGCTGTATCTTTTCCTTGGTTATAGAATGGTGCATTGGCTAATTCTCATTCTCTTGTCAAGTGCTTACTATTCTAAATTTGATCTCGACATTTTTGAAAATATCTCGCCATGAATTAGGGAACGACTTATGGACCGTTTTTCGTCCATGCGCACCGGTGAGGCATTCATTTTCGCTTATTATAAACTACCTAAAGGGGGAACAGACAGAAGTCAGTCCAAAAGTCGTTCCCTACCAGGAATTTCTTCCACATCTCATTTGGGTTGTCTTATAATTTACCAATTATATTGAGGATAAATACTTCTCAGACATATCATTTCATTGTCGCTCCTCCATTATGTAATAATTGCTCTTTGAACGTCGCACATTCTTTTCAACACTCCTTTTATCTTCTCTTTTGCCTCTGAATCACTCTGTTCATATATGGTCACATCTCGCCATGGGTTTTCCGTGCTGACAACAATTCTTTCCTGCTCATACAGCCCTTGAAAGATGTCGCGTGTGTTCGTAAGAGAAACTTGTCATACTTTGTATTTCATTTGATTTGACATCCCGTAAAATTCTGTCAGAATGAAAGGGCAAGTGGCACAAAAACAGACACCATTCGTACTCGGCCGTGACTTGACGCCGGGGAGAAAGAGACACAAAAGAAGGGCTGTGATGCAATGAAAGGGTAATATGCTGGAAGAGTTGTATGACAGAGGAATGCGCAACAGTTCATTTGTTTGTGCATGACTATACCATTGAGGAGTTACAACAGAGAACATTGCGAACAAATAAACTATGAACAGAGCATTGATTGCAGGAAACGTTGAGGCAGGAGGATATTTGTATGCGACAGATGTTAGCTCATTATTGCGTTGGGCTAATAATTCTGCGCGCATCTCTACCTCTTGCAATTTTTGCTGAGATGATTGCAGCCTTGGGCTATTTTGGCCTTGAAACAGGTCCACTTCCTCAAAGATCAACAGTAGGGTGTAGCTATCGGAACTCTATTGACAGCCGTCATGACTAGTTGTGGATTCGAGCTGAAAACACGACCGGGTGACTATAGACGCAGACATACGTAATGTTGCAAATTTTGACCAGTTGAGTTCCGATAGCGATACCCTAGTCAACAGCTGTAGAGGCGAATACCCCTGCGTATTTATGCCATTATCAGGAAATTTTGCCTTCCGCTCCAATATCATAACTGCCGACGGCTTGGTTGCTTTCGATCCTCGCTGTTTCACCAATTCTCAAAACACTCCTAAAAGGCATTATGATATCAGACGGAAGTGATCGAATTGTTTAAATAATGGGTACGATGGGTATGCCATGGTTGTGTACCAAACAGAGCAACAAATAAAGAAAAGTGAAACAAAATTCTAATAAATGATTTTTGCCTCCATTTTGGAGATTTTTTTACTAAACACATTGAGTAGGCATTGAGTGGAATTCCGATGAAATTTATATTGAACGATTTATTCAATCGCTCGTAAGGGAGATCGGAGTCAGCGTCCTTGAGGAACGAATGACGGAGGTTCTAATTCCAATAAATAAGATAAATTTTTGGTGACTTGCCTGATTTGTTAGCTACTTAGTACGAAATACTAATCAACGTGAGTGCTCACGTAATCACAGTTCTTATCTCTTCGATTCACACTTCTCAATGAGTCACACTCAGGAGTTATCTTACATTGTGATCGATTAAAAAGGGTTGAGAAATAGGAACATCTGCTCCTGTTCCTATTTCAATATCGACAATGTCTCCACGCGATAGATGTCTTTGTGGCTGCATGGATGTACGGGTAAGATAACTCTAACGGACATTCTAAATACAGATAAATCAACTTTTACCATAGCCATTTTCACAAAAAAAACGAAACGTAAGCGCACATGAGACGTAAGCGCACAAAAAACGAAACGTAAGCGCACATGAGATTATCTGATGAGATCCACATATGACTGATTATTTGTTCTGACCATCTCATCCCAATCCTTGTTTTCAGGTTGGCTCGCAAATTCTTGCAGGCTTCGGTGTTGGACTAAATATTTGCCTTATCTTAGGTGCCTATGAAGTTCGCCACCAATACGATTCCACAGTTACTGACACTGAGGTTAGCGAAGACTAAAGTTGGCATTCTCACCTCTAAATAGATATTTTTGATTTTGATATGAAGCAACCGCAGACGCTAAATAGACTCACCAACTCCTTGCGGAAATAAATGGTTAATTGCATTAACCCGATCTTCTCATAGATACTATTCGCTGTGATTGCGATTGCTACAAACGCAGCCATCTTTTTGGCTGTTCGAAAGCAGAAAAGCATGCTGATGTTGCCCCAGATAGTCTACACGGTAAGGACTCTACATAAGTACAACAATCTTCGAACAAAGAAAATTGACAATAAACAGATAATATATTTTCAGGTATTAAGACGCATTCTCTGTAAGACCGGATCCAATAGGGCCCCCCACCCCCCTGTCAGTACTTT
>JACMIF010001625.1:0-22399 GCA_014805445.1 Diplogasteroides magnus | reverse complement strand
TTGTTGTGGTGTTGGCTATGGCTATTGGGGCCATTTTGCCATAAATGTTCAACTTGCGGTAGATCAGCTATTATCGGCGTAGAAGTTCCGGACATCCGAAAAGTGGTCCAAAAACAGCCCCCCAGAAACGCTATTTTTGTTAGATGAAGAGCTAGGCCCCTGAAATTTTCAGTGAAGTTGTCCGACTAGCCCTGCATAATTATCAGCTACTTAGACAGTCATTTTTCCTTTGCCCCTGCTCAGGGCGGTCAAAAAGGTGCAAAAAGTGGTCATTTTGGCGGATTTTTCCTGCAAAGGGGAAGCAACCTAAAATTCCATACTAAGCGGTACTAAGGTTCCCTGGGTGGGTAGTATCTATATTAATTTTTTGGTACGTGTATCTCGCCTGAGGACAAAATGGCAAAACTTTCGGCCTCCATGTAGGTTAGGCCCCCATGCGAGACCGGTCCACGTTATTATCGGATTTTGTAGGAGCGTATGTAGGGAACTCCCAAAAAAAATTTCACGGAGATTCGACCATTTTGAACAAAGTTATGGCCAAAAATATAAGTGTCACCAAACTTATGAGCCAGACTGTACATCACTGTGATAGGTTTTTAAAAAATGTTTGAGTGTTTTTTCTGAATATTTTAGAACTCCGCTATGTCCAGGCTCTCCTAACGATTCATGTTCTCGATTTGGTTTTGATGTTGGTGAGAGCAGTTTTAATAATATCATAATGTTTTCGCAATAAAAAATACATTATTTAGCTAAGTGCCGCGAATCACTGGTACAGTGTTCGCAAATACAAGAAAACGATCAATACAGCCCCGCTCAACCACAGGCATCAGGTTTGTAATAAAACAACATTAGATGTGCTTCTCATTGTCAGATCATTTTTTAATCTATAAAATGCCGTGTAGATACTACGGAAGGCAAGTTCACTGTCAGTCGAATTTCGTTCAGATGGCCGCGAACATCGACTTCACCGCGGCCGTGCTACCCGTGTGTGTGTTCTCTATGATACTTAGGACTACTTCTCTGACTCCCATCTGGCTACTAACACCGGGATACGCCATGGCGCAACAGCAACACACACAATCCATATACCACTCAGTTCGTTGGTTGTTGTTTGTAGTGCGTAGCGTATCTTGCAGATCATAACACTGAACATTGCATTATCCATTCTCCTCCTGGCACGGAGATACAGGCCGGTAGAGAAGCAAGTTAGGGTAAGGTCTCTTCTTTCTATGACTAAATGTTGCATTTTTGTTAATAATTAATTTATATAAATAATAATTTTATTCAAATTAAGATGCGAGTTTGGAGCCGCCGCCCTCAAATCCAAGTCAGAATCAGCTCGGGTATTGGTTACGTTTCATATTATTCATTC
Source organism: Diplogasteroides magnus (assembly GCA_014805445.1). Taxonomy (NCBI): domain Eukaryota; kingdom Metazoa; phylum Nematoda; class Chromadorea; order Rhabditida; family Diplogasteroididae; genus Diplogasteroides; species Diplogasteroides magnus. The sequence continues at coordinate 21,027 of JACMIF010001625.1, read as the reverse complement.
ATATCTAGTAGCATTTCATCAATATTGCACAAATACAAAATATGTATTCGCGCAATATTGCGGGAATGCTAAGACGAACGTTGGACGGACTATATTCCATTCAAAACGAGTTCCGTGTAAGAGCGGTAAGGCTGTGGCTAGGGGGTGGCACAGTAAAGTCAAAGTTGTCCAAAAATTCTGATTTTTTTCTGTGAACTACTTAGAGGTGCGATACACTTCAGCCGCGATTTCAGATTTTTATTCCTTGAATTAAGCGATTTATGAAAATAGCAGTATCAAAATTTTTTTATCTTTGATATTTCGGCCACATGTTATATACCAATCGACAGAGAATCAAAAGTTATGCAAAAAAGGACTCTTGACATTTTCTCGTTTCTCTAAAACTACGGAGATATATCGATTTTTCTATTTTTGATGTGTCCGAAAATGAGGTTTTTCGGAATTTTCACCGCGTAGATCTCAAAGGCGCATCGTTCTATCAACTTTTTCAGATTCCCCGAGAAATTCTACATCGGATAGGATCTTAAAAACTGAATTTTTTGTGCGGCAACAATTCGCAATTTCAACTTGAAAATTGAAAATGCCAGTAATCCGAAGGCCCGGGTTCGAATCCTGCCGGGGACAAACATCTTTTGCAAATTTATTTCGAGGTTCCAGAAAAACTTCCAACACAAAAGTTTCTTATTTTGATGTCCTCTTTCGATTTCCGTCGAAAAAAGTAGGGGCTACGTTGAGAATTTGAAATCGACTTTCACGATGTATCGAAATATATACGATGTACAAAATATCGAAATTTGGGTCGAAAATAATCTTTTTCCAAATAGCTGCTTTATAAATTCTGCATAAAATTTCATGAATTTTAATGACTTTCCGAGACTCTAAAAGTGAAATTGAAGGAAGTTGTGATTTTACAAACGATTTTGTGAAAAATAGTCAGTTTGCGATAGACATGATTTTCATTGCTCAACGTAACCCTTACTTTTTCGACGGAAATCGAAAGAGGACATCAAAATAAAAAACTTTTGTGTTGGAAGTTTTTCTGGAACCTCGAAATAAATTTGCAAAAGATGTTTGTCCCCGGCGGGATTCGAACCCGGGCCTTCGGATTACTGGCTTTTTCAATTTTCAAGTTGAAATTGCGAAAAAATTCGGTTTTTAAGATCCTATCCGACGTAGAATTTCTCGGGGATTCTGAAAAAGTTAATAGAACGATGCGCCTTTGAGATCTACGCGGTGAAAATTCTGAAAAACCTCATTTTCGGACAAATCAAAAATAGAAAAATCGATATATCTCGCGTAGTTTTAGAGAAACGAGAAAATGTCAAGAGTCCTTTTTTGCATAACTTTTGATTCTCTGTCGATTGGTATATAACATGTGGCCGAAATATCAAAGATAAAAAATTCATTTTTGATACTGCTATTTTCATAAATCGCTTAATCCAAGGAATAAAAATCTGAAATCGCGGCTGAAGTTTATTCCACCCTTAAGTAGTTCTCAGAAAAAATTCAGAATTTTTGGTTTACTGTGCTTCCCGGTCTTACACGGAACTCGTTTCAATATCATCCATTAACTTCCGCATGCTAACTAGTCCTAAATTGCAGCAGAATGCGTGTCCGAGGACGAGGTATAACTGTCACGGTGTCTATAAGTACAAGTGTGCAGCTTCTATTGTTTTCTCTATCACTGCCATCATGAACATTGATCAACCTCTGTTCACCCCATCATGATTGCTGAGCCTAATCACACCCAAATGTATTCGATTTTTTGTCTCTCTTGCCCAATTACCTACCTCGCGCAAACATAGACATTTATGCAGTAACGTCGACATCAAAGGGGGAATGCTTATTTCACTACCTTTACTCAAACTTCTGTCTTTCACACATGATAAGTTATGCAGCATAGACATTCTTTGTAATTTTACCATATGTTGCATAGTACTCATAACGTGATAAATAATGAAAATGTAATGTGTAGCATGCTTCTTATCATGAATCAAATAAAATCCTGTGACTTGTAGTGTTCGTCCATAGGTGACAATGAGGTCTTGATGATGAAATCGGAGAGCGAGTCACCGGGGATCTGAAGACCAATTATTTCATTCATGTAAAACGACGTGATGTACACAGTAGGTACGAACAACATTTGACTCTGATCTCAGTGCTCACACTATTGCGCGAACTTTTTAGTCGTTCCTCTGACGAGCACTCGTGATTTTGAATTAGATTCAATCACAATAAATAGAGACCGATATTCAGTCTTTTTACATGAAGATATAACGCATTTGAATGGGATTCTTTTCAGGATTTACACATTGATGGAGGCCTACCAATTTGCGAGCGACAAATGACTGGAAATTGTAACTGTTATTCACAGCGATGCCGAGAGTATTACATCCTTATCGTGGCCTATCCTATTTACTTGATTCATCTATTAGGACGTATGCAGTATCAGTACTGATTGCTCTAGCGAAAGACATGTGGACCATCAAAATTTGCGTCGCAATTGTGAAACGGAGATTTGCGCCGCCGTCGAGCACAATTCTGGCGCGTCCATCCATTGTGGCGCAAATGTCCATGGTGCATTTACCGTTAACCTTACTGTTCAATCTGTCACCTCCTGTCTAATCGTTGTCTCCGTCTTCTCATCCATGTCATCATCAATGAATGGATGGTCCATGTCATAGGAGAGTGTGTAAAAGTCGGACGGCCAGTCGACGTACCTGCGAAATCAAAGTATTTCACATTATCGCTTTAGTGTTACATTATCTCGTTGACTACAGGCTATAATATTGTGCCATATCAGTCCCTAAAATAGGAATAATGTGTTATATGAATATCATTCTTGATATGTTTCGCAGATAATCAACTGTCTAGCCTAGCAGCCCGAAGGCAGGACCACAATTCTCTCCCAACGGAAAATCTTCTAACACCGGACTCAAACGTTGCGTAGCTAGCTATAACTCACTTGAGTCTCATGCACGGGTCGAATGGTCCTCCCGAGATCGACGAGGACATGTGATCGGGGAGTGGAAGAGCGGATGGAGGTTCATTGGAAGGCCTACCGTCGTACTGACCCTGAAATGGCTTTTGTATAGAATCTTTTATTGTATTGGCATTGATTCCTGATTTCTGTCAATACCACGGAGCGAATTGTGCAAATTATGTGCTCCATTGTGGTCTCATTGCTTTGGGGAAATGAATCTCCGGAGAAAGAACAGTTGCAGTTGACTTGCAATAAGCGATCCCTAATCGAAATATACAATCCCGTGCACTTTCAAAAGAAAGACATTTCGCTCCTTCTCGACAGAACGGCGAAAGAAATAAAAATCTTATCCAACTGAATGGATTGCGATCAAAGCCTGAGCATTGGCTGTTTGACTACTTTGTGGGTTATGTTTCACCGGGATAAGTCTTCAAATACATGTAGTGGTGTTGAAACATTTCTCATAAAATAGTTAAAGAGTGCCATAAAGAGTGACAATCACTCACGCCCATTATTCCCATCCTCGCAAAGGCTCCCAGTTGAGCCATTCCAAGTCCGAGTCCTTTTGAAATAGAGATCTTCTGGGCCATCTTCACCATTCTCGTTGCTAGAGCGCGGGCCTGAAAACAACGTCCACTTTTTCCAAAAGAATATTTCACTAGGTGTGTGCCTAAATGATGATGTACTTTATGAAAACAGTAGGCCGTGTTCGAATAACGGCTCCCGTGTTTCTCTCACTTGCCCAAATGTCTACCCAACAATACGAAGCGGTTTCAACATATTACAACTCATGCTTATTCGAGCAAGCCCCAGAAGAATTGTCAAATTAGTTCTAACCTGTCCCAGTTGCCTGCCCATGAAATGGATGTGGTGGATGGCGTTGGCCGCCACGACATCAACGCATATGGTCATGAGCATCACTCCGAAGATGATGTACACGATGAGGAAGGGAATGGGGATTGGAGGACTGAAGCAACAAATATAATACTAACAAAGCAGTATGTTTTGACAATGCAGCTACAAAATAATCCATGTTTCGCAATTTGTTCATCTGTTATAAAGGAAATTACAAGCGTAAACATTCAAACTGCCCCGAAACCTCATATCGCCAAATCCCACAGTTAGAATGGTGATGGAGGAGTAGTAGATGGCATCGGCCACCTGAATATTGTTTAGGATATTCCAAAAATGTTGATTTGTATGTAATATATGATATATTCTGATTGCTCGTTTACAAACATCGAGTTCGGACGCGTATGATATGAGGAGACCGCCGAGTAGAGGGTATGCGACAACGATGCCAATGAGGAAGGCTTCGAAGGAAACGACTTTCTGCAAATAATGCTCTGTTCATTGCCACGAAGGCTTGTGAAGCTGTAAGAAAAACACTTCTCGTCAACTGCGGACCGGTAGTCTCTACGTTCGATTGATAACGGCTGGGCAGGGATTAGATGAATGAGAAATGTAATTCGTTTATAGTTTTAGTAACGCTGCCCTATTCGGGGTACATTCAATGCAATTTATAGTTGTTTTTTTCAAAAGATAGGAACGTCAGACACCACTGTCGATCAATTTCCAAGGTTTACGAATGGTTGGCTGAAAAAAATTCAAACCTCGCCGAAGAATTTGCCGATGTAACTGCATAGGAATCGTCCCAGGTCGCCTGATGTGACCAATGCGAGCGGTATTCCAATCAGGGCATAGATAACGAGACAAACTCGACCGGAGAGAGTGAGAGGAGTCACAAGACCGAATCCTGCAAATATTATGCATCATATCTGCTTTCATATCAATCACTATTGAAGGGATATGCAAGGTGAGAATACGCCGAGAGTATGAGTGAACATTGAGATGTAACGAAAAACCACAGTGAATAGTTATTTCTTCAGAGACTACTAGCCGCATAAATCACTGTTATTCCTCATAGTTTTTGACCGAATGACACTCATTTGTTCGCGCTATTTCCGCGTTTTTATAGGCAACGTATGAACACAAATTTTTGGAGTGTGTTTCGTGAAAAGAATAATTGCTCATTGAAACGAATGTTCACACTTGTTCTTCATCGATTTTCTCAAAAAAAGCATTTGAATAATACGAATAGTCAACTTTTCAGAATCTATGGACCAGTGAGCAAAGGTTACATACGGAATCCCGAAATCAGCTAACTTTTCGGCTCTTGTTGCAGGGACCTATTGACGCAGGGCATGGGGACCTAATGACGGGGACCCCGGTCTTTATTAGGCCTACAGTTGGCGGGGTCGTGATAAGGGCGAAGACCAACATACCAACAGGCACCATAGTGGTGCTTGTGAAGAGCACGGCAGAGGGAAATGCCCATAGGTCGAGGTACTCTACGTCATACGCGACGCTATCGAAGACGTTGGAGGAGATCTGTAAGGTAAATGCCCATCAACTGCGAGTCTACGACATGCGCATTGCTATTCCTATCCTTGAACAGAAGAGGAAATTTCAGGTTGTGTTTCATCTCTCAATGAATATGGCTCATTCTGAATCTAGACGATTCTTCCTTTTGCTTCTTCTCATTGTCAAACACATACAGCAACACGAAACATGTATGCGATTTTTAAAAATGACAAAATTTAATTATTTTTTTCATCAAATTACAAAATTTAATTTTAGATACAAGCAAAAGCTAACTCTAAGACAGACATGAAAAAACTTGAAGACGATAGGGAAAAGATCTTCATGAATTTTGAGCCATAATAGTGAAATTGACAGATGCGCTATTATTCTCAGCATTTTTACTTCCGCATTTACCCATATCACCATTATGGCGCAAATGTCCATGGCCACTCGTAAGATCATTCCCGAAATTTCTCCCTGAGAGTTTTTATGTTATTTTTAATTGCACAGAAACAGCGCATCGTTTGAATTCCGGATGAATTAATTTCAATAAAGTTGTGAAGCATATCATTTACTGACCGGATGTTGGAACATCTTGAACAGCTGCTCAGTGTATGCATCGAGAAGCTCCGCTGCATGCTGTTCCAGTTTCTTCTTGTCTGCATTTCTACTTATTTTCTGGGCACTCAATCCCATTAAAATCATTCCCTTGAGGGTCACACACTGTACTTTGGGGTAACAACAGGCCTATTCATGTCCTGAAAACAGGCAAAAACAATTCTCTTTGCACGAACCAGTGATTTTGTCCTGAAGGCTCTTCATCTTCGCAATAATTTCTTCCCTCATTTCGTCAAGCTTCACTAGCGTGCTGTTCTTGATGGCTAGCTGAACAATAAACCATCGTTGTCCCGCAACTGCATCACTGGCTCTTCATTTTATTTTTTCCCAAGTAGCCCTCGGATGGGTTGCCTTATGTTTCATAGCCTATTCATTAATCGACTTTGCTTACCTCGTAAGGTCGTTCGAGTGCTCTGAAGAGCAAGGCGCCCAGGCAGGCGTAGATTACACAGCCGATTACTAGACATCCATGCAGACCGGCCACTTCAACTACCTGGAAAGAGACATGGGTAGAGAGGCAGCGGCCCCATGAACCTTTCCGCCATAATAGTGAAAATGTGGATGATTGGGCAACCACCATTTCAGTTCTCACTGGTCCATTCCATCGTTACGGTGTAAATGCCCGCGCAGGCGCCTTGGGAGAATCGCTGAAAGATCGAAAATGAACCGTACAGACCTTTTTCATCTTCTCCTTCCACGATTTCTTCTTCTGCACCGGACCGCCAGACATCATGGCGGCGAGTCCTCGGGCCATGTGCAAGCAACAAAAACAACGTCTTCAGAGTTAATTTTCAGGCTAAAAGGGTCTTGTGTTATGCTTGAAAAGGAACAGCAACAGGGGTAAATTAACAATAAACACAATATGCATCTTCAAAACGGAGACTAATTGTAAGGACAAATATGAGTCCCTGAAAATATCATGTTGTTGAAAAAGGTATGGTTACTTGTCTTTAGCGGCCTTCAAGCTTGCGCAGTGATAAGGAACATAAATGGATGGTAAACACGTTTTGAACATTTTCACCATCAACGTCAAATGGCAGTTGGTCTAATAAGATGCATATGTATGATTTGTTTGGCAGCTACAATGCAGGGTTGGTTATGTTTCACAAAAGATGTTACGTTCGAGATATGGCATCAGTGAAACACATTCGAATTTACACACAATGTGATGTCTAATGCAAGTGAAGAAGGGAACAGCAGGGGATCCAGGAGGACGAAAGTCTGATGAATAAGATATCAGAAGGGGATTGGGAAGAGGTGCCTTTGTGGAGGGAAAGATTACGAATGCATGAGGAATGTCTCATCCTGAGTGAGGAAGCGAACGACTTTGTTGTTTATTGCACCTTGGACCACCGAGTTTCGGGAAAATATTTATTATACAGACTATGAATTTGAAACCCGCCAAACTAGAATGCGCTACAAGTTTATCCTTTAACCACCATCAAGGTGAAATATGATACAAAATTAATAACAGGTCGACCAAACATACTCGCGATGAAGGTAAGTGCATGCAACGGAAAATATAACAAACGCGGAGTCTACTATGTCCAGACATTGGAAGCTTCGACACGCTGTACGTGGGGCGTGAGTGTAGTATCTACACTTTTGTGGCGATCGAGTGTCTGCACTTTTTCACTTCTCCAGAATCTCAACTGCCTTCGGAGGACGGCATTTGTTGTCAGAAAGATTACGGAATGTATTGCGTGATTGAATAACTGCAATGTAGCGAGTTTAGTGAACATGGTTAACTGCGGTAGCAGTTTGACTACTTTCTGAGTTATGTTTCGCAGGGAGTTTCTTTTAATCTTCAAATACATAGTGGCAATGTAAGATAACCCATAAAGTAATCAAACTTGATAACCATAGTTGACTGAAGCCACGTAAAATTCGTAATTGAACACAGCAATTACATTCCGAAAGCCCTTTATTTCTCTCCCAAATGCAAGGACTCACCTGAAAGAAAGCATAAGTAACCACGAACACAAATTCAGCAAAATCAGTGTCCAGCTCCATATAATCCCAAGAATGCATGAGCGCTCTTGATGCCTAAAAGCATGCAAATTATTAAGAATCCTAAATGTAAACAATATTGTTGGGCAAAAGAGAGTTTGGGAAAAAATGTACATATATGTATGTTTATTTAATCTTTCCGTCAGAATCTTTTTTATATTTCTATTGTTGTACAATTGTAGATTGTTTGCACGTAGTGCATACACTAACCACGGCAACAAGACAAACGAGAAAGCCCTGTAATACCATCAGCGCTTCATTTTTGCGTTCCTTTTTGCGCTTTGCATCGTTTTCATTTCTGAATTCGTCTCTTGTAGATAGGAGAAAAAGAATTGAATTCTCACTCAACGGTCATCCGCTGACGGCGAATCTCAACAAATATAGGAACATAAATGATGGCGCCAATAATAGGAAGAGAGTAGCCCACATATTGCGATATCTGCAAGCGATTCACTATTTGAATGCTAACCATAGAGCGATGGATTACTGTGCCAAAATGATTGAAAGTGGTTTTGCTGGTTACAAAAAAAGATAAATTACGAAAAGGTTATGTTCACCTCGAACACGATATACGCGATTTCTCGAACGTTCTCATTCGATTTATTTAATATCGCGGGACGAAATTCGCCGAAGGGACTGAGTATGACACTGAAAAAATTACATTTCATTCTGCTTTTAAACTAAGAAAACTTTCCTGAAGGAACTTTGAATCAGTCCAAAGCAGTAGAAAGCCAAAATAGCGAAAGGCATTCGGTTGCTTAAATACGCTTTCTTCAGTGACAATTTATCACCAACCGAGTGAAGAACGTCGAGTTCATTTGAGGGGCAATAAATGTGAAAAATCGGTTCAAAGCCATCATCAACGATAGAGAGATGGCGACCTAAGAACAAGCATCACATAAAATATGAGGATTTTTTTACTTCTGCAGTAAGATCCTCAGAAACGTCATCAATAAGCCTGGCTAATTTATAGGCTCGAGTCGTGATTGGTTCGGTCTGAAACACAATTTGTTCAGAAAAAAAAATTCACAGCATGCCAAATAGTCAACGATATACGTTGGGTAAACAACGAATAGCTGAATAATATTATAGACGAAATCAACCACTGCTAATTGCCAAACGATGAGATAGAACGGCCACTGCAAAAGATTTGTGAACGGATAGAAGGCAATAGCACCACGTATGTGCCGCCAAAATGTGTCTATTGCATCGTTATTTTGAAAATGCCCATGACACATTTAACTCGCAGTTTGACTGCTTTATGGGTTATGTTTCACAGATGGCATATTTTCAAATATATAGATAGTAGCATTGAATCATAACCCATAATGAAGTCAAACTGCCAACCATAACGCGCGTCCTACCGTGGCGGTGCGTTTTCTGGTTCTGTAGAGCACAACCAGCAGAATGATATTCACTAGGATGACCAATATCAACGTTGTCAAATAAGTTATACAAAATATCCAGCAAAGATAAATTGGTACTTCTAAAATAACATTGGAATTATCATCCCAGAGATAAAACAAACCTTCTTCTGTTGATGTATTTGCCATAACAACGATAGCATGCAAGAGTTTAAATTTGGCCGCCGTAAGTGGCCAATAAAATGATGGCGTAGAATTCTCAATGTTCAAAGATTGACAAATTTATGTACTTCATGGTACAAGAATATATGCTCATGCGCAGCAATTTGGTATCTCCGTTATTTCAATTGCTGCATATTTTGCGAAACGTGCAATGTTCAATAATCATGATATGCAGATGCTATCATTATTATCACATGATTAGGGTGGATAAATAAAGCGCAAATAAAGAAGTTTTGATTTCAAATTCGAGTACCTAAAATGATAATAAAGTGCAATTATCAATCGTCTGATCCACTTGGATCGGGGTTTATCGATTGTAGAGATACTCGCTCCGCAGAATTTAGACGAATGATAAAAGCACTTAATTATCGTTTTAGAAGCCATATTCCATACCGGGTAAAATGGAAAAGCGGAGACACGTGAGAAATGCTATATTTGATTTGACTGTCTATTGTGCCAAATTACACGCTCTTCATCAAGTACAGCTTCACTTTTCTTTATCGTGGGACCGTAACCTACACATTCCTCCTCCAACCTCCTCGTCTCGCAATGGAATCCTCCTCTGGAAGGGACTAGCCAACCAAGATGAGTATGGACAAATAAGGTCTCGACAATGATTCAACAATCTGTCGTCTATTTACTTGAGAGGACTCGCCACAGAGAAGAAATGCGACTGACAGTTCATGACAAAATGAAGACTGCCCTTGATTCCCAGACCGTATGCCCTGACACGGATAAATTATTGTATTGCGTTATATTGTATTGTACTGCATAGTCTATTGTGCCAAGTCATCACACTACATCAAGTGCGTTTTCACTTTCCTTTGGAAATTCGTTGAACAGCAAACGAAATGTGTACTTGTTCTAGTGTGAACATCAGTGAGAGATTCTCCCGTATAAAAAGTGCAGAAAGTCACATTGAGAGTACCAGTGCGCGTATGGGATTTAAAATATTCATTGAAAAGCTGCTCGGGTTGTGTACAAGTTCAAGCGTGTGATTTGGCATAAGATAGGGGTTCTAAATCGATAAATTTGTCGTCATTCTTCTCCGGAGCGTGGTGGTCTCACTCCATGATATACGACCGCGCGACGGAGAAGAATGACGACAAATTTACCGATTTAGAACCCCTAGCATAAGAGTATCAAAATCCAATTCAACTTGTATGCGTATTATGTCGATGCATAAAATCTGTCCAATCGATTGACAGCCATATTTTTTTCACACATTGATTGTGATCTGTGACCACTATTACCATAGTATGCCTACATCATCCCCAACCATCTGCCACTACCTCTGTCTTCCATTTTTCGTCGGGGATTCAACGCAATTTTTAAAACTTGGCAAATCCACAATTTGCGGACCTCATATTTTTGGGAATTTTTGCCGCTTTCTTCGTGGATTTGAGTTAGAATCCAACCATCAATTGATGTAGCCAAGTGAACGGCTGACACGTCTGAGGGAACAGTTCGGCCAAATCTCAAATTTTCACGGAGTTATGATCGAAAAACCAAGACTATGCAAAAAAGTGTCAAAATGCACCAGCCTCAAGTGTTTCACAGAATAAGCGTAAAATATATTAGTTGGAGTATCAAGACTGTAGGTGAATAACAAGAGGGATGAAATACGAGACGGAAATACACTACCTATTTTACGTCACGAACGCTATTACTTATAAGAACAGCAATGTATCTCGAGAAAAAAATGGCTCAATTCAGTTCATAAAATGATGTCCAAAGCAACGTATCGGGCGAAAAAATAAGTTACTATTCTAATTTTTAACATTAAATTATGCAACAAAAACAATTGCGACCGACGGGATTGTGAAGACAAATGTTCTTGAACCCGGCGCAGATATGTTTCGCCGGATCGATATTCTCAGGCGATAACCCAGTTGTCGTATTGTCGCAGCAGACAGATGTTGTAGCCACACTTGGTCGCCCTGCACACTCGACGGTGAACGCTGCTCTGCCTGTAAGATTGAGAGGTGAAATAGAGATTAGCGGTTCCAATCGGTAAAATTATTGTCCTTCTTCGACAGCTCGGAGAAGAACGTCGACAAATAACCCGATTTTGAACCCCTGACGTAATTTCGCGTTGGCCATCCGTCGATACTTTAGTTACTATGACAAAATAGCATGCGCTCGTTTTAGATGTTTTCACTGTAACTCTGACAAAAAATACCTGCAATCCTCGTCGCTGACGCACCACGAACTCCCTCCGTAGACGCACGGCATATCTGTGCCCATAATGAAGGGCGAGGGAGAAGAGGTCACTGCAATTTAAACGATCAGGACCTCGATGCGAAATTCCTTGGGCCAAGTACGGTAATACACTGTGTGTTCCCTTCATTTTTGGATACAAATGGATCTAGCGGTCTCATATTTGTGATACATTCTCTCTCTCACTCTTCATAGACAGCTGGTCGGAATGAGTGATCAGACAACACTTTATGCCCGAAAGCGACACCGTACTATGCAGGAACTGTGTGACCCTGGCATCAATTAATATCTGATGCTATTTTTGGTCTCAAGATAGCGGCCGCTACAAAAATTATCTTTTTGTCCTCGAGCAGTATTTCCTGGGCGCAAGAGCGGAATGTTGCATCCTTTTTCTCAAAATATTGATTGATTGCTGCTCACGTTTCTGCATCGTGTACCGCTGCGGCTGATTGGAGACGTCGACACAAACGCGTCCGCCACATTCTGAATATAGAAAACGTGATACAATTAGGCTGCTGTCCAAGATCGGTTGCTCTGGCTGCTAAACCATCCATAGCGCAAGCTTGAAACTTATTATTTGTTCTTATCATTTGAAAACAAACCAAATTGATGGTGAAATGGACACATCACTCGTCAATTCAGGATTCAAGTAACTATTTTCACCGTTGTGGCTCAAATATTTGTAAACCTGCTTCACAGCATCGATGATTGTCTCCTAATGTGCATTGAGAATCGACGGAGCAGAATGAATTCTGAACTTGAACAAATGCACTGTTATGTTTCTATATTTATTTCAGATATTGCTAGAATTCTACAGCAGCTTTGTTTCGTCTTGTGAGTTCAAAATACAATAAATATGTATATGTGATAATTGATAAACAAAACTATCATTATTCTCTACCCGCACTAAAACACACAATCGCCCTGGCCGCAATGCATGACTACACGCGTGGCGGTCCCCGTGATAACTTACAATAGAGGTGCAGTTGATTGACTTGGCTGTCGGACAGGGTTCGTCCATCTGAGGCAGAAGCACCGCATTTTGTGTGGACAGTGCAGCGAGATGGGGGAGCGAGGGAGGAGTGCAGCAGGCCCTGCCCTTCTGCAACAACATTCTCATCTTTTTCCTTTCTCAACCCGGCTCATTTGGAATTGAGGAATCTGAACTTTCTCGATTTTACCTTTAGAGACCTTAATTCGATGCACAAGATGCATTCTTTTTCTCTAATTCAATCTCAGGCTCTAGTCCCCTATTCTGCAAGTTCACCCATAAATATGCTCTGCAATCTTTGCCCGATCTGCAGTCAGTAAATAGCTACCGCGAAACTGAATTCGCGTCGTCACTTCCACTATCGTAGAGTCGTAATTGTAGTGGAGTGTATACGACAATTCTCACATCCCAATTCTCCCCGTGGCGTTTGTCTAACAGCAGTGGTAGACTATTGATAAGAAAAGAAGAGGGAATTAAGATTTTCCATGTACTATTATTTACACGATAGACAGACAACAACTCGGTGTCGCAAAACATCGAAACGAAGGAGTAGTCATGAGTTGGCTATTATTGGTAGTTTACATGATATCGCACACCACTTACGCTGGAAGCTTGAATCGGCACGGAGATGAATAAGATCAAGCTGCCTGCAGAAAAACACGTAGTGCTCTGTGCAATGTTGTTTTGTATTGAGCACAACTGTGCAAAAGCGACCTCATACAAATTAAAAAACCCCGTTCCGTAATTTCAGTGTTAATCTTCCGTGGCCAGCCGTATTTCGACGCCAACTCGAAAGGCAACTGCGTGACGGACATTTACGCCATGGTGTTGAAATAGACACTTTCAATGTGACAATCACGAGAATGGTGTCGCATCTGTCACACAATAATGGCAGAAACATCAATGGTTTTCTTTCGCTCGCTAACCTCCCAGCAGAGGGCAGAAGACCTGCAGGCGTTGGGCGTTGACATGCAGCGGGAGACATCAGAGACGAGACGGCACGTCGGCAGATTGTCTGGTAAAACAACATATCATTGTGGAGCAAATCGCCTTGGTCAAAAGACTGGAATCTTTTCTGGTGGCTTTGGTGCCTACTAGCGTGGGCCGATCGGGTAGTAGTGTTTATTTTCGCGTCATTCTCTCCTGTTTCCCGGTCGTCTTTTCAAGTATCTTCTCTCGGATATCGGATCCATTCGATTACTAGGGTACCCGAGAAAAGCGGTCTGAAAAGAGGACCGGAAAGCAAGAGAAAATGACGCGAAAATGAACACTACTACCCGACCGGCCCACACTAGTGCCTACCAATAAATATATTTGGAAGCAGTGGCTAAACTCTTTTTTTTGTATAGAGTGTGTTTCACAAGTAAATCAATAACATGCGTAACTATCTGCCGCAATGATAGTAACGCTTATTATTGAACTACCAACAATCCTTTACTTCAATATTACAACTCTTCTTAGATACAATAAAGTTGTGAAGTCACTAGGTAGCTTATTTGTTGGCTGAACTCAGCACAATCTACTTGATGCCTAATTCATAGGGTGTCCCAAGAGAGTCTTTTATTGTCTTTACTCTCACCGGTGCCGTTGTCTATAGAATGCAGACACAACCGCACCTCACACAGTAGAGACATGGTGAATGCACTAAACGACTCGCATGCGGCACTCAACTAATTCTGTGAAAAAGAAGTTATGCATACTTTGCATGTGTTGTGGCGCATTCCTTCTTCTCTGTACCTTCGTCAAATGATTCGTGCTTGTGCGGAGAGGTCTCAGCATCGACCAATGAACGGGCGGCTGAACTTCGATTAGATTTTTAAAAAATGTATCATTGATATTAGCCCCGCATCAATGCAGTGAATACTGTACCGCAGCTGTAATGTGATTGCATTGCATATGCCATAATATAAATTACATTGCAATGGTACGGTGTCTACATCTATGAGGAAAATATAAACAAGTCTACATACTGACAATGTTCTCATTACACAACGCTTTTAGAATGTGAAATTGGTTGACCTCAGCCTGTCGAGCGAACTGCTTGTCTCTTCCAAAGGCTTGCATTCGTTGTCTGATTACGCACTCCGGCCTCGTGGCTCTCAACGCAGTCCAGTAGTCGCACCAGTCGATGGAGACTAAAACTTGCAATACTCTAATCAGTTCACAATCTGTTCTTAACGCAGTATAATTTTGATGACGTTCTAGAATGACAAGAGCGTCAAAATGATGATTCAATTGCCACTAATGCATTGTGGACTTCACATTGATCGTTGTTTATTTTAAAATAAAAAGAAATGCACATGTTTGCTCGAGCAATTTCGTTTCAAAATTTGTATTCGAAGTTATGCATACCCGCCGTCGAAGCGGTGGTAAATTAAAAAACTTAATGGATCATCGAGTTTTGCCGCGTGGGCAACAAGAAACTACCACGGCGGAAACGTCCAATACCTTGCTGAGCAGTCGATGTTGCCATGAGGATCACATAGAGCAATGGACCAGTCATCATCAGGCTACTCTGAAACACAACAATGGATCCCGATGGCATCAGAAGTGGGGTGGAAAAGGAAGGGAACAGGTCGCCATTGTTCAATGTCCACTCTGAATGCTTCACGTATCGTCCCCATCTCTAAGGGCCGTCATTCAATGCGCGGCCGGTCTCGGATCGGGTTACGCACATACACAGGACACCTCCCCGGCAATTCAAGCGATCTGAACACCTCCAGGCGATCACGACATCGTGTAATAGGTAGACTGTCAATTGACTAAACTGTATCTTCATCATCGATTGTTCATTGTGAATAGTCACTACGTGAACGAGTCAAAACAGCGGTTTCAAAATACTGTCAGAAGCTCTCTACGCGTTCAATCAGGTCAAGAAATATCATCAGACGCGTTGGACAACTGGTCATAATGTAAGCTCAGAGAACACCACACGATCTTTTTGATTGAATAAACGATAGACAGGTAATGACAACAGAGTTGAACAGACGTTACATTGTAATGCCGATATTTTGAATTTAGTTGAGTTTGCATTATGATCGCCAAACAAACGTCGCACACACTAAGGATGCAAGACTTCGTGTGAATAAAGTTATCAATTGAAGCATAGACAGAACGATGAATCATATTTAGTTGGGAATTTAATAAAAACAATTGTAGTGCTAAATGATTTCGGGAAAATGTATATCCAAATGTGAGAGAACTTTGGTGTTCCCTGTAGTCTCTCGGGTTACTCTCGGCCATCACAATGTATAGACAGTGCTTTCCCCTTCTTTGCATTTGGATATTGCACCCTTCCCTTTCCCCCGAAACGCTCGGGTCTTTCATTGTCTCATGGTAATAGACAAGAGCGCAGGAGAGAACTGGGGGCGGGTGGAATTTCCAAATTGGAAGGGTTAAGTGTTTGTTTTGCTTGCGACGCGTGTCTGGCCAATGATTGTTTGTGTGTTTACACATTCACACAATGGGGAACACTCTGTATTGTCATAGCACAAGCTTCGAAACACAAAAGGTTTCGAAAAGGAACACTCATTGGCTTTTTGAACACATGAGGTTTTTGAACACATGGACAGTAGCCAATAATACGATTGTGGCTAAGATTAGTCTTCGATTGTTTTTGCAATGGCAAAATCGAAAATGACAACGGAAAATCAAATTCCCAGATTAGTTTCATGGTTGAGCTCTGGATGAAGCATAATCGAATAATTGTTATTTCTCAGTCCTTTTCGTTTTGAGTAAGATTGAGCGGTGGTGGTTTGGGCTTATAGTTGGAGGGTTGGCCGATCTCGTAGAGGTGTTTCTGAACGATACTGTCGAACTTCAGGCCGAGAATCGTCCAGGCTTCCTGAATAACACAGTCTGAAATCTCAGTGGAAACAATTAATGACTACACCGATTCACTGATTTTACTACCTTCAACCTGGATTTCTTAGCCGTGAAACATATTCGGTACTAGAAATTCCAAAAGAGGATACAGTGAAAGGGATTCCGCGCCTTACACGGCGATTCCGGCGGAATCCGGCGGAATCCGCCTATTCCCCCAGTCAAATAACTTTTTTCTTAGGAAAGATAGAAATTTCTAGTTTTGACAGGTCGATTCTACGTAAAATTCGTCAAGCTTTGAAATTGGATTATGGCTCAATTTTTTAGTAAACTGAAATAGGCGCTAATAGAAGTTCCTCTCCCTCCCCTCCCTCTCTTCTGTTGGAGGGAGGCGAGGGAGAGGAGGGAGAGGAACTTCAATTAGCGCCTATCTCAGTTTACTAAATTTTTAACCATAAATCCAATTTCAAAGCTTGACGAACGTGAAATAGCCTATCCGATGCAGAATTTTACGTAGAATCGACCTGTCAAAACTAGAAATTTCTATCTTTCATCACAAAAAAGTTATTTGACTGGGGGAACTGGCGGATTCCGCCGGATTCCGCCGGAATCGCCGTGTAAGGGGCGGAATCCCTATCACTGTAAATTACCCATGCATTCGGTGGCATCTGCCCCTTCGTTCGCAAGAATTGCGCGATGACACCGAAGTATTTCTGAATATTATAATCGGATATACAAACAAAAATTGTGAAGGCGTGACTTACAATCAAGTTATAGTGACTGCATTTGTCTTTTGGTTTCATAAACAAATTTCGCTATTAGAACGTATAACAAAGGTCTACATTTATAATGACCTCAATCGATTGGAGCTCAATGCTATAATACATTTGTCATTCGTCTAGTCTAGTCTATGTTTATCGCTCGAATGCGATAAACATAGACTAGAAGTGAAATACGATTAGACGAATGATAAATGCACTTTTCCGCCGTTTTATGCATAATACTAGCCCTAATGACTCCCGCACACCGTAATTTGACCTCATCAGTAGACTTTGAATCTGTTCATGAAGTGCATTTGTTTTCTCTAACTCACTTTCGAGCTGCTATCTCTCGTATCTGAAGGACAACAACTCGCTATGAATAACAGAAAAGTGTACATTGTGAGCCGATTTGAGGTCTCCAGTTAGTCATTGAAATTAGTTATGTTTCACAGTCAGGATGTGGTCAGATCTATACTAGTCGTGAAACATAACCAATAAAGCATTCATACAGTCATCCCTAATCTCCACTCACCAGCCAGGCGCCCGGCTCAATCTCGTACTTGACGTGCGACTCCACTATCGGCTTCGTGTGGGCGGCGAATGCTGCGTCGTGGTCCATTATGGATGCCAGAATAATCAGCGAATTCAGAATTGTGTCGTCGTATCTGCAATAACACAATATACTTTACTTTATTCGCAGCAGCTCGTTAAAAATGTATGCAATACATACTTAGGATCGGCTTGTATCTCCTCATTAGTGATGTTGTCCGCCTCGAAGTGCTTACGAAGCCTGGTGTGCTCGGTGAACATACTGAAGTTTATAATAAACACCAGGGAATTAAACAAAATTGACGAACAATTTATAAAAGTCCTTTCCGCTCTGCTCCAATTCGCTCTCGTCGTCGCCGGTTGCGAATTTCAACGTTTTTCTGAACATATGGCAACGTATAATCGTTTTTCGCTACCCTGCACAGCATACGATATTTTCACAGTTTTTTTTGCAAGGGTGAGAGAGAACTCACATGAGTAGTTCCCTTGTTGATTCGGGCTCAACTCCAACTGCACTAGGAGTGCAGCAGTGGTGACTGCAGCCTGCGCCCATGTATTCAAGAAATTTAAAGATGACGAATTTAGAAGCTAATAGATCTTATTTTAGTCAAAGCAATCGGACCGGTCAAAATGCTAAGGTGAGATTCTTGTGGATACTCGCAACTACTATGGCAAATAGGATACGAGCAGGCTAATGAAGAGTGTTTCCTCTCACCTCTACCTCTCCCACTTCAAGTACTGCAATTACCGTGTATCAGCTGACATGGAGCGAGAGATTGAGCACTTGATTGATAGACTTTAGTGAATGGATACTTCTCCATGGTAGGGAAAATGCAATTGGCGCGCATGTCTATCACCAGGTTATTTACTTCTTCTTCTTCTTCCCATGACCATGAGCGGAGTATTTATGTCCCTCTGATCAGATGACGCATCAAAAGACGGCGATGGATATAAAATTTATTAAACGAAATAAAATATATGAATAATATGTATATTATGCATCCTATCTGAACTGTTATTCCTAGTACACGTCTCACACCTGGATGCCACCCTGGTTTCTAATGTTCACGTGCTATTTCGTCGTTACGGAATATGTTTCAACTGTGCGATAAATAGACTAGAGCAACAGTTCAGTTAGGATGCGTAATACATGTCAACAAAAAAACGAAGATGAAATCAATTGTCACGCAATTTAGGTGTATTCCTATTCTAGATATCTATATGAAAATAGTGAACTTCATATCAAATGTAATCTGATTCCTCGTTGTGATCATTCTGCGATAAGGGACGATATTTCGATGGACAGCCCATCTCGAAAAGGTGCCGCTGCGCGATGGAGTCAAATTTCAAGGCGATATTCGTCCAAGCATCCTGAATTACTTCTACATTACGCTGCTAGAAACATTAAAACATTTTGTGCTTCACTGGATTCTTTTTATACAGATTTGAAAGACGTTGGGGATTTTAGGTGCGTATGTTGCCGAGCACATAATTAAGTATTCAGAGAAATACGAATGCGTCATAAACGTTTGCGCTACTTTGCTATTTTTGCACAAACACCTCTGCGTGCCATCTACCAGAACAGGCTAGCAATTACCCATGCATTGGCCGGCATCTCTCCCTTGTGCGGAGGAACTGGGCGAAGACACCAAAGTAGTTCTGAAAATGGTGGAGTCTAAGCAGGATCGGGCAATAATAAAAATAGCAAGTGAAATCAAGATTTGTTATCAATATATCCAATAATTCAATGATCTTCAGTAAAAGAATTGGGGAACAAAGACCGCATTCGAATGCCCTTAAAGGAATTGTTTCAATCCGGCCTAAAGATTTTATGTAAATGAACTCTTTGCTTACCAGCCAAGCCTCAGGGTCGATATCATATTGAAGGTGCGTATTGATGATTTCCTTTGTGTACGCAGCGAATGCTCGTTCATTGTCTATGGCTGAGGCCAAGACATGCATTGAGAGAAGGCTCTTGTAGCCAAGTTTACCGAACCTGCCATGAATTCTGTATACATTAGTGATGGCTGATGGAATACGAGCAATTGCTGTCTCACCCTCATTTCATTCCTTCATGGAATACGAGCGGTCGACTCTAGTCATTCTTCGTATTCGGGTGAATACGAAGGAGCGGCCTTCGTATTCGCCCGAATACGAACTTTGAAAATGCAGTATAGGAGTATTAAACAACGTAAAAAATAGAAATTTTGGCTACAAAGGTTTTCAAATATGCTCGTTTCTGTGATATACTTCAATCTTTGATTGGATAATTTTCAAGTCATTTATGGTAACACGAACTATGAGGCAATACTAACTAAGAAGAAAGAAATACTTATGCGAAGAAAAGGCACAATAAATGGCCTTACAAAGAAAAAACAGAACCGAAGGCCTAGTTAACAATATTGGGAATGCAATTATAAATCACTCCAGTTTTGCTCTTTTCGTGGATCCTCTACTAGTGGGACCATCCTGCACTTGTTCAACTTTGGTGCGGCGCGCAACATCCGTTGACCAACCGTCTGTAGTAATAACAACTCTTCATGCCCCGATGGACTGAAATACAAGCGATTGAATAAGTAATTATGGATTGAGAAGCTAGATACCTTTAGTAAATCAAAAACGGATGTTTTCACAAGTTTGGGCAACAACGAATTACTGATTTCCCTGCGTCACGGAACCTAAGTTTAAAAATCCATCGACAAAAATATTAGCGTAACTAGCGGAACTACGCTCACTGCGTGAGCTCCGTTCCGCCAGTGATATGGGGTCTGTCCGGTTAAGAAGTCTCATTCAAGAATAAGGAGATTGAGTTTGTAATTCCGAGTAGAAATGCGCGGAACGCGTTTTGCGAAATAAAAGGTTGTACATGTAAACCGTTGCGCGGGTTGAAATCTGGTAATTGGGGAATTGGAGGGAAGCGCCTCCCGTTGGTCGGCCCGCTGCGCGGGTCTACACTGGAATCCGTTCGAAGATGACGCCTCCCGTTGGTCGGCCCGCTGCGCGGGTCTACATCGGAATCCGTTCGAAGATGACGCCTCCCGTTGGTCGGCCCGCTGCGCGGGTCTACATCGGAATCCGTTTGAAGATGACGCCTCCCGTTGGTCGGCCCGCTGCGCGGGTCTA
>JACMIF010001624.1:1196-17680 GCA_014805445.1 Diplogasteroides magnus | reverse complement strand
CTTATAAGCGTTAGGGTTTGCAAAAGGGTAGTAAAGTGCATTTCTCATTCGTCTAATTCAACCGCTCTACGTTACTACCGTTTCAGAACCCTTGAGATGCTTAATTGATTTTCTTTTGTTCAGATCGCAAATTTGGAGTAAAGGCGGGATCTGATCAAGTAATGGAAGGAAATTTGCGCAACTTTTCTTCCTCCGTTTCAAATAGTATGACGTTCAGTTTACTAATTGATATAAATATACGATTAAGGTAGCCTGGTGGATAACGTAATGAAAATGAGAACCATAATGCTAAACTTCGAGCAAAGCTTGGAAAGTATTGGTGGCCCGTTTCCTTTTGTGTTGGAAATTGAAGGTTGGTCTTTATTTTGAACTAAGTATTTTATCTTAAGCCCTGTCCAAGGAGAAATTGAAGACTGATACGGGCAAATCAATACAATCTACCTAATTTGTGTCGTGTGTTACCGCATTTATGTGTCCCCATCAAATAATCGAAGTACAATTCGCCCCGTCACGATCCCTTTAATTCAATTCGTACTCGTCCCTTTAATTGGCCCAAATTCCTCATGTCTCTGTATGAACGCTTCTATGGCCAATAAAATAATTCTTCTCCGAGATACATGATATCGCATTTTCGCCGCCTAACCCGACTACAGTACTGTTCACAATGTACCTCGCCTTCCGTCTTTTCGCCCTTTTCCGATTTCTGGTAGAAATTAACTCTGTCAGTTGAGTCCAAAGAATCAACTGCAGTCAAACCACAATCCTCTACACAACCTTTTCGCTTCACATTCTCACGTTGTCCCAACGACAGTAGTTTGCTGTTTTTTGCTTTTCTTTCTACGATCATTCACTTGACAAAAAATTCACTTCAAATTTCAATTCGCGTCAGTCCACATCATAAATAATTTATTTTGCTTAAGGTACAAAGTTAGTCATAACAAAATGTTGCTATTGAGCTAAAGCGTTCAAAATTCGGCGCGAAGCTGATTGTGCATAAACATATCGAAAAGCACGTATGAGGTCGGACAAGAGACGAAATAGATCGCAAATTATGAGAATGAAAGTCGGTCAAAAAGCACAACGAGCCCAACAGTTTAGTTAAGGTGTATAATAAGACTGGACAAGAAAACATGTCATCATAGTGATCGGTTGCTACTTTAATTTGTCAAGCAGAATCATTCGGTACTTTCCCACATTGAAATTGATATAGGAACTCGAAAAACTGTTGTAAAAACATAAGTGAAAATATATACAAACATGATACGTTGAGCAGGAACTAAGAACATTTACTACTTGTACAATTTGCAAAGCAAATTACTTACGTTAAAAATAAGAATGTTGCTACAAAATAGTTAGCTGCAAAAAAGCCAACAATGTTAGCTGAGTGTTCGACTGACTGCTACTTTATTTACCAAACAGCGTAAACGTGTACTCTGCTATACTGAAACATATAAAGCTGCTCGAACAGTTTCCAAAGTGCAGGAACAATTTGCCACTTGACTTACATGCCCACCACTTGCCATACTTCGTATAAAATGCATCGCAGACATATTCGCCCACTTTCGGCAGGTTATCTTCATAAATATGCAAAATTGTGTTTCCTCCTCGAACTATCTCCCCTGCATGCTTTTGCAGTGCCTCCAATGCACAGTCTATTGCGAATTTTTCCATATCTTTGCTCATATCGCAATCCCAAACGGTCACCGGCACCATCTTCTTCAGGGGCGGATGGACCTAAAATTATTCATTTAAGGAAACTTTTATTTGGAAATAAAGCAAATATGATAATAGAAGTATGAATACCAAGGCTAGAGTTAGCTTCGGAGCAGGTCCGCAATAGTTGAAGATCATTACCCAAAGTTCCGCAGGAAGAAGCTCCTAAATGGGAATCTTTATTCGTTTCATGTGGGAAAACGATGAATTTATACCCAGGACGTGCACGTGACTAGTGGTCGTGTCGTTGAAGGTGGAATTACGTTGCTTTTTAGAATTCCTCCAAGAAAATTTCCCATGATTCTGAAAAAGGTAATCATTGAGTATCTTCGTAATTATTACATCAGATAAGATTGGTGTTCGGCGGAACAAAATCAATAATTACGAAAATCAGCTAGGAAACGAAGCCAAATCGCTAATGCATCAAAGAAAAATAATGGATTTAGCATTAAAACTGAACAGTAAAGATAAAAAACGAGAAAAAAAACGTAGAGAATATGGCAGGCAATGTTGCAATCGCTTCTCATCAACGCGGTCAATGGAAACGGAATGCGTAGAAGAGATGTGAGGCGAATTAATACATCCGGCACCCGATAGTACCGTATTTCTAACCCTAATAGAGAATAAAGGTGTAGGAAAAGAAACGATATGCATGGTCATCTTATAATGCAGTTAACTCTCGCTTTGATTCTTCAAATGATTCCCTCGAGCGCATCCTTCAAATGTCGAGTACCGTAAGATATCTTCTAATTTTGAGAAATGTTACCTCTTATAATATTCATTCAGTACTACTTCGAAATCATGTATGTATAGTATGTTGTATACATAACAGTTCGGAATAGACTATGGAGGTTGAAATTAAGCAATGGCGACTTAAGGTTTGGCAGAGTGATTGTTCGTGTAGTGACGAAAAGCGAATATATGTTTATTGTTCAGTCAGTTTACGCATTCACAATGGAAAGTGTAATTTTATGCATTTCTTATGCATCACTCCATTTCTTTCGAATGCATTCCATTGCATTTTACTACGTCGGAGCGGTTTTCTGAGAGGGATAACTGGGTGTCGCAGATGAAATTTTTTATATTGACAGCCGTTCATTTCTGTCCGTCTGAATTCATTCCTTACCGTTCTTCTCTACATTGCCGCGGCTACATCAATGTGGAGAACGTAGAAGGCTAGAAATGAACGGATGTCAATAATTTCCCAATCGTGATACCCTAGGGATAACCGTTCCTCGGAGATTAGACTATTGAGAAATGCAATTTCTCGCATAAAATTAACGTTTTAGAAACCTATGGTGTATCTCTAGGATTTAGATTCAATAGATTCGGATTCAATAATAAGAAAATAATAACATAGCACACACGGAAGACGAATGGCAGAATTGCGCTACGGCTTACAACCGAATACAACGATATCTTGTTTCCTCACAAGTAAGCGGATAAAACCAGTCCAGTAACGCGCACGAACACCGAAGCTGGCTCCCACTACGCACTGCCAATAGCCAATATATTTTTTCTCGAACGCAGCTCTGGTACATTCAGCTATGATCTCTTTTGATTTCCGATCACTAGTTTGCCATTCTTCCTTATGCTTTGTGTATGCCTCATTTGCACAGACAATAGCAAATTCTTCCATTTCCTTTTCCATGCGGGAAGTAACTATGATAATAGGGAGCAGATCCTCAAAGAAGGAATCGGCCTGAAGTATACAATGTGTTGGTGTTCTTTTAAGAGCTGTCGTTCCTCAAACTCGTCGATGGCCTAGGTATCGGAAGAGTGATGACATTGAGTATACCCAATGACATTGAGACAATATGCAAATGACCCCAACGAAAGGCCACCCAACGACATTGTTTTCGACATTGTTATTGAATTCTACTATGTACATATTACGAATCAAAATTCCCTGTTGCAATCATCTTTCACTCATATATATATAAATCGAAAAAACGCTGAAAAGAGTTCCAAAATGTCTACCTCTGTTAGTTGAAGCTGAGTATAAGAAGTGTAACGTTTGGCAATCATCCACCAAATTTCGGGAGGAAGCCGAACCTGAACGTAAAGAAAAGTGTTCCGTGGACAAGTGTGAAATCCACTTTAGTACTATGTTAGCAATCCTACATTGCAAATGGTGGGCGGCTGCAGACACTCGATTCCATCCAGTTCTTTAGTTTTTGGTGACTTCGATTCAGTCAGTAATTGCATGAAAGCCGATTTCTGAAATTCACAACCCATTGGATCGAACACAATTTCAAAAACTTTAATTAGAATAGCACTTCTGACGATGAGCAATGAATCAATGAAGAAACGCGTTTTTGCTTATGGTTAGCATATTTTGATTGTAAAGTTGAAAATAAACTAACAGCAAACGATGTAATCTTCCTTGTGAAGAGGCCAAGGAGATATCCAACAACCAGCGCAGAAGCGACTGCCAGCACGAAGTGGACTTCCATCTTAATGCAAATCTCAAAATGGAAATGACAATTTTTGACGTTGTGAGCAACTCAAAATGTCTCGTGTTGATGCCCATTCGTGGATATTGTTCACTGGCTACGCCCTTCACTCCCTTCAGACCTGTCTTGTTTAGGGTTTCTAAATCAATAGTAAAGTTCACTCCTCATTCGTCTATTCCACTCTTAGCGGCTGTCTCGCGCTCGTAGAGACGACCGCTTCGCGGAGAATAGATGAATGAGAAATTCACCTTTCTATTGATTTAGAAACCCTAGTCTTGTCAGTGAAATGATAAATGGCAACAATGCATGCTCGCTGACAAGACAAGGAATACTCTTCGCAATCGGTGCATGCGCTCTATATCAACATTGTGGACAATTTGTCGCGAAAATAAATTTTAAAAACTAATATGCAGAGTTACCGTGCATGAAGGAAAAAGATTAAAAGTTGGTAGAGTGGCGCCATCAAATTTCGGATAATTTTTTTTTCACAGGTATTTATAACACCGTTGAACTTTCTAGTAAATGCCCACATTAAAGATAATAATAACATGAGTATGATGGTAACATGAGTATGCATTCTGACTCTTCACCCGGTTGAATTAGCCCTTGCGGTTCACCATATGAAATGAATGCGTTGACCGTGTGGCAGTCAACTTGACACCCTCATTCGGACTCAATCAGTAGTTTGTATGTGTGAAACTATTTCATGGCTTGGGGTGCAAATCAAGTCAACTTATCCTGGTTGAAGACAGCGTCGTCTCATTCAAATTATACGGGGTCAGAATATGTGGTATTTCTTCTCCACACTTGACGATCGATGATCTTCCCTCTCGCGCATTTCCCTCTTAACAAAATTCGAACCATCTTAGTCTTGGCTTACCTCTAGACCATGCATCGTAAAGGCGAGCTCAAGCATTCTAATGCACACATGGCAGTAGTTTCACCCAAAAAAGAAATAGCGAAATGTCGGAGAAAAAAAGAAAGTTTATCGGTCGATTCAATAATCGTAAAATGTAATTTACTGCAGCAAATGGTTCACGAACACCGTTTATGACTTCTTGGATCCAAATACTGTAATTTGCTGCTTCCTCATGTAAAAGCAGATAAAGCCACTCCAAACATATCCACGGAAATCGTAGTGAGGTCCTATGATACATTGCCATTGGTCGCCGTACTTCTTTTGAAATGCATCTTGTATGAAAGCAATCACACGCATTCCGGATGAGGATTGCGACCCTTCTGCCTCGAATTTGAGGAATGCTTCTTTTGCACAGTCTATGGCGTAATGTTCCATCTCCTTTTCCATTTTCCTCGCCACTGTTATCACCGGCAACAAGCTATCGAAAAAAGGATCAACCTGAAGTATTTAATATTGGCCCATAATTCACGGTTCAACGAACATTTGTTAGCTGAATTTGAGTCCACGGGCTGCAATATTTGACTACCATCCACCAAATTTCTGGGGGAAGTCGAACCTGAATTTTTTTACAATAATAAGTGCGCTTTTAATATTATAATTTTCCATTTACTCATAGAATAAAATATGCCAATTTTCTCGATTCGATTCTTGGATCATCGGCCATTTGTTCATTTGATCTACATTCCGTCTTAAAGTTAAATCACTTTTTCATATATCAGTTACCGTTGTGTTGCCAGTGTGGGGTGGTTGAAGACCCGCAATTCTTTCCAACACTTCTGCCTCGGGCGATTTCTTTGGTTCCCTTTTAGCTAGCGCCGTTTTGAAAGCATTGATCTGAAAATATGCTCATTAAGAAACATCTTATTTTTTTAAAAAACGCTTCTCTCGTAAAACGATCATTTTAAATATGGTTTCTACCCCAGTAGCTTGAATGTGGTCAGTTTTCTCTGTGTTCGATATACAACCCCTCCACTGAGATTTGATGAATGAGGAATGCATAAAATTACCCTAAACGATGAATGAGAACTCACTGTACATGCTGCGATCTTTTTAGCGAAGCAACCGAGAAAAAGTCCCAGGAGAAGAGTTGCCGAACTAATGATCAACCAGAAGACTTCCATGGCAGTGTGTGTGTGATGAATACCTTGGCACTCTCGCCTGATACAGTTCGCTCTCGAATCGATACTTTTCACTCTACCCAGTGGCAATTCCTAACGAATCATCACAAGATGACAATTAACTCGTCACTCATTAACCAACTGTTCTATACTAGGGTGTCGCTCGTGGTGACTTTAGTGTATTCGTCATGCCTCTATTCTCCGATGAGCGGTTGTCTATCGAATGCACAGACGACCGTTCCTCGGAGAGTAGAGGCACGACGAATGCACTAAAGTCACCACGAGTCACCACTAAAGTCACCCTATTCTATACCTTCTTCTGGCTCACCGTCAGACGAAACAATTGATTCATAACGCTCACATTGAATTCTTCTTCCTCTTTGGTAATGCTCATCGCATAACTTACAATTAGAGTAAATTAATGTGCTGTTCTTAGAAATATCAAAAATGACATCGTGATATTATAATTCCAGAAAATAGAAACATCAACATTGCGTCGGTTTTCGAAATGACTCATTGTGCAAAGTGAATACTTGGGATCTTCAATCTTTATGCACTCATAAGTTTATCAGAGCAGGAGGGTGTAAACAGATCTCTGTTAGATTGAGCTTCGCTAGTTTTCATCAGCAAGTTTCCTACGGTTGAACTTATCAATAGTTTCCTCTTTCCAGCAGAATTAAAAATAAGAATACAAAAGACAACGAAGTTGGCAACTTTGGGTAGGCAGTAGCGTTTCTAAAACGGTAGTAGAGTGCATTCGTCTATGGTCTAACTATCCTGGAGCGGTTGTCTTTCGCATAAATGAGACAGCCGATCTTACAATTAGTTAATTTAACGACAGACGAATGTACTCTGCTACCTTTTTAGAATCCCCAGTAGTGAGCCAGCGACGACGTCGGCGCTCATCCGCTTGTCATTTCCTTTTCTGCTATCACCGTTGAGCTGTGCACCGGTTAGGTTATTGGAAAAACCTAAATGCCGCTCGCAGATGTGGTGTGGGGCTTGGTGCGTCGAGTAATCGAGCAAAAATGGTCTTTATTGTTACGAATGTCGCCCATACTCATTTGAGACTGCAACTTGATCTGAACTTCGAAACTAAGAAAGAATTTCTAGTGATCAAATGCCAAGGCTGTGTTTGTATGGGGGGGGGGGTAAAATGCGGACCCGGTCCGGCCGCGGCTCGATTTCGTTACCATGATATTTTTCGAAAGAGTCAAAGTCGAAGTCACAAACTTTTTCTGTGTATGGTAAGGCCTTCACGCTAGGAGAACGCACATCATACCGGAAAAGCCACTTTTGCTCTCTGATTTGAGAACAGCGGGTTGTGGGTAATCGGTTGCACATGCACAATTCCCCTGAATTTTCTACGTCGGCGCACAGTCTGGTATGGTTGTGGTCCAATGGCAAAGAAAGTTTATCGATCGGTTCAACATAAGAAAAATGTTAGCTTCCAATAACATTACATATAGCAAATTTATTGAAAAATTAGGTTGATGCATAAGTAACTATTCTTTTTTTGAAGAAATCTCCTAGAATCAATTGAAGGACCCTTGTTCTGAAGTTTATGGTAGTTGGTGTGGAGGGCGTGAACAGCCTATGATGGCCATAACGCGCATTCATACTGATAATGAGTGGCCTACCACAATGCAGTATAACTCCAATGTCCATTCTTACGAAAGAATTTTTGGATGCATTTCAAAAATGGCTAGTTACTTATCAGCCAACCTAATAAATCGTTCATGATCGAGAGAGATGTAAAAATGTAACGAATATTTACGTCTTGCATCCAAATACTGTAATTCGGTACTTCTTCATGTAAAAGCAGACATAGCCTTCCCAAACATATCCACGGAATTGGTAACTAGATCCTATGATACACTGCCATTGGTCGCCGTACTTCTTTTGAAACGAATCTTGTATGAATTCAATATCATCAACTCCGTTTCTGAGAAACGCTTCATTTGCACAGTCTATGGCGTATCTTTCCATCTCTTTTTCCATTTGGCTGAGCAATATTATCACCGGCAACATGCGTTCGAAGAAAGAATGAGCATAAACATTATTTTTTTCATAATTTAAAGTTCAACAAACCTTTGTCAGATTAATTTGAGTCCAGGGGTCGCAATATTTGGCAATCATCCACCAAATTTCTGGTGGAAGTCGAATCTGAATTTTTTTATAATAATGGAAAATACGTTAGTTTTCACGATTAGGTTCTTGAAAGATTGATCATTGCGCTCTTGCCATGCATAAATTCCGTCATAATTAACTTTTAAAATATCAGTTACCGTTGTGTCGCCAGTACTTGGCGGTTGAAGACCCCCAATTCTTTTCAATTCTTCTGCCTCGGGCGACTTCTTCGGAGTCATTTTTGCTAGCGCCGTTTTGAAAGCGTTTACCTGAAAATTTTCCGCTTAATTTTTTGCAAACGACGAATGAGAACTCACTGCACATGACACAATCTTCTTCACGAAGCAACCGAGTAGAAGTCCCAGTAGAAATGTTGTCAAACTAATCATTGCAACCAACCAGAAGACTTCCATGGCAGTGTATGATATCACTACGCCGAATACAGTTCGATCTCAAATCGATTACTTTCATACTACCCAATGGCAACCCCTACCGATTCGCAACATGAGAATTAACTCGACAAACATTAACAAAGTGTTCTATCCACTCTTCTGACTCGCCATCAGTCTACAAATTCGAAACAACAGAATCATATGTATAACAAAGTTTTGAATGGTCTTCATTTCATTCGCGCGCGACCGGTTGAGCGATGGACAAATGAGAAATGAACATTTGCACCGCTATCATTTGTGCGATTATCATTAGCGAGAAAAAACGTTCGGCGTGAAGGGGTATCAGAGAAATGAACTGTCGAGAAAGGAAAAAATACGAGCAAAAGGAATGCGCGCAAATGTCTTTTGCTCAATTTCACAAGTGTTAATTTCCCTCATGCCTTTTTCCACAGAGCGGCTCACATGATCGTGCGCGAGTGAAGTACCTTTTGAATGTTGTAAGGCAGAAGGTATTTTTTATGTCGAATATCGTATCGCTCTCCTAACAAGGAACCAGCAGGTAATAGCAGTAGCTTATTGTCGCTGATGAAGGTGTCTAGCGCGTTCCACTATATCTCTTATATAGTATAAAAATAGCCACTCCGAATATAATACACCAATATAAAGCCATTGAGATTTGCCTGGAAGAAAATAGGGTGTCGCTAATGGGACGTTATTGACAGCCGTTCATTTTTAGTCGTTAAAGTTCACTCAGAGCGGTCGTCTCTGCGAAGTGTGAGACAACCGATAGGAATGAAATTAGACGGCTAGAAATGGACGACTGTCAATAACGTCCCATTAGCTACACCCTAGAAGAAAATCGAACTTCTTCCAATTTCAAAAGGTGAAAATGAAAAAATACACAAAAAGGAAAGCGAGAAGACCAGTGGTATATTGATTATGGTAATGGATTACTCACGAGTTACCTTGGCAGGTTATTCCCTGAAGCATGTCCTTCGGTTACAATGCAATACAATTTTTTCTGTCTCGGATCAAAGGTAGTCTTCGATTAATCATGAACTTAGCGTCGCCGCACTTCTTCTCTGCAGCGAGTACAAGACAATTGGTGGACTGTCGAATCCCGATCGATACCCTCATTATGTGGTCACACTCTCCTTCAGCTATGTTCTTGAGCATAGGCGATATATCCCATTGTCAGCTGAGCATACATATCTCAAGGCGACGAAAATATCGTGTGTGATAGATCAATGTGAATGAGTGCTTTATAGGGTTTGGGGTAAATTTAAACAACGTTGGAGAAGATCATGATTATTGCAAAAAACGACGAATTTCACGCCTAGATCTCATGCTCCTCCGCTCTTAATTCATTCAGTTTCTCTATTTAATGAGTAGTAAGTAGGGATCGCATTATGGATAATTATTGACAGCCGTTCATTTCTAGCCGTCTAACTTCTCTACGTCGCGGTAGTCGCCGCAATGTAGAGAAGAACGTAACGGAATGAAGTCAGACGGCTAGAAACGAACGGCTGTCAATAATTATTCATAATGCTATCTCTAGTAGTAAGTGAGTAACGAGATTCTCTACGAACTAATTATCACCCATGAACGCGCGAGCGTTCGTGAATACTGCGACGGTAGCTGTACCATAAACTAATAACTTGAGAGACAAGACAATCAGATATCATCACTGGCAGCCAAACAATAAGATGTGTTGTTTTCTCATATAGAATCTGAATAAGCCCTTCCAGTAGTAAACAGATTGGCAGTAAAAAGGTCCTACAATATAATTCCACTGGCCACCGTACTTATTCTCGAAGGCTTCTTTAATGTGTTTGAGCACTTTGCTTTGGGGACTGACGGCGAAATCAATAACTTCACCCTCAGCATATTTATCAAACGCTTCCTTCGCGCATTCCATTGCATATTGCTGCATTTCCTTGTTCATTTTACTTACAACAACAATTACTGGAGGCAGCATATTCTTAAAGAACGAATTGACCTGAAAAATGCATTATATTGTATTGACTTATTATGGATACAATAGTTTATGGAATCCATAGTATGGATCAACAAACCTTGGTTAATTCAATCTGTGTGTACGGGTCGCAACATTTGGTAATCATCCACCAAATTTCCGGTGGCAGTTGAATCTGAAATGTAGCATAAATATCGCTCGTTTCTCGAAATATGTTGATCACTTTTTGGAACTATTGAGAAAAGAATACATTTGCCCAGTTATTTCGCAACAAATAGACTCTTTCACATGGGCATCTCGTTTGATGAAAAAATACACTTATTACTGCAAAATCATGCACCTGTTTCAAAGTACTGAACCTGGTTGATGTACGGAGTAGTACCACAAACACATTCTTAAAACTCGGGGTTGCTGCAGAGGGTGATTTTAGAAGAGTAAAGCAAAGAAAGGAGAGAAATTATAAAAGATTGATTTCGAGAGTTTCAGCGAGCATACTCGAATAGAATTTTACCTCGAAAGCTACTCCTCAGGGGATGTGTACAGGTTCGCTCGTGTGATTTGTCACAATAGAGTATCAAAAGAAAAAAATCTAAATTTTATAATTCCTTTGTTTTCTCTTTTTTCTTCAAAATAACCAAAAAATGTTTTTTTTAACGGCAGCTCCAAGTTTCGAGAATTTCATTCTTTCCTGAAGGTTCCCTTTGCGATCCTCGCATGCAAAAGCTTTAAAGGTACACTCCGGGGCGCCGAGTATTGCAAACTGACGTTATACACGGTAGCCCCTTTAATTGAGCTTTACTCTCATTTTTATATCAAAATGGACTAATATAGAATGCAGTTTACATTCCGAGCTAGGAACTAACACCGCTATAAGGCCACAATATCAAATTTTCATCTTATTCGCTAATTAACTCTAGTATTCAGGGGATACGGCAGAAAGGATACGGTAATAGCATCATACGTCACTCCCCCATCTCTCCTACAAAAGAGCCTAGAACGCTCTCAGCGAGTGGAGCGCAAACATAGTTTACGAATGATATCATTGTGCTCTAGTTGATATATTGTACATACATTCGGTCACAATTCAATTTCCAATATAAGTTACCGCATTGCCAGTGTTTGGCGGTTTAAGACCCGCAATTCTTTCAAATTCCTCTGCCTCGGGCGACTTCTTTTGAGTCATTTTAGCAAGCGCCTTTTTGAAATCATTGATCTGAAAATGTGCTCATAAAGAATCATAGTATTTATAAGAGCACAAGTTCTCTCGTAAGCAACAGTTATAGTAAATTGGGTTTCTAAAACATTAAGCTTTCTCAGTGAATAATTTACGCGGCGATGTTGTCTCTGTATTAGATAGACAATCGCCCCGCTGCTGGTAGACGAATGAGAAATGTACGCAATTACTCTAACTATAAACGATTAATGAGAACTCACCGCACACGCTGCAATCTTCTTCGCGAAGCAACCGACAAAAAGTCATAGGAGAAGGGAAGTTGAACTAACAATTGCAATCAACCAGAAGACATCCATGGCAGTGCGTGTTATGAATGCAATATGACTATCGCCCGATTCATTTCGCTCTTGGATCGATTCATCTCATCCTCCCCAATGGCAACTCCTGTCGATTCACTGGGGGACAATGGGCTCATCAATCATTAACCAACTGATCTGACCCATCTTCGGCCTCGGTGACACCCTGCTAATGCGAAACAATAGAATCATATAATAATGTGCGTTACATGGGTATGTGCCGACTGCCGTCACCCGGTCCCAAAAAGGAAAACGAAAAAATAAAGCACATAATATAAGAAGTTTGTAGTGATAATGCAATTAAGATGCAGTAGCTCAAGGATTCCTGGAGCACCGGTAAAGATTTACCCCTGGGTACGGTATGCACACCACAGAATTTGAAAACGGATCCCGGCCAAATTTTGTGAGGTGCGAGCGGTAATATATACCATTCAGTTCCCATGCTCTCACATTGAATTCTCCGAATCTTCCTCTTTGACATTTCTCATCGCATAGCTTAGAGGTAATGAATGTAATGCTCGTGGACATGTCAAAAATGTCACTTCGTGATAACTCGAGAAAAGATAAACACCACAATTGCGTTGAATTTCTCCCGTTCCTCACTGTGTAAAAAGGGTGCATTTTTTCCTTTTGGAATTCTTATGCTTCCCAGATGTACTTATGATGTAGATGTTTCGTAAATAGCCAAATTTTTCATATCATTTTCACCGGAAAATCAATCTCCAATTCTTTCAACTTATCGTTGCAACTGCTATAGGCACTTGCACCATCTCTCTTTTCGCAAATGTTGGAGACTTTGCTGCTGGAACACCAGCTGTACAGACGTAAGTAGGGTGAAAGACATGAGCGTCTTTGATACTTGCGCCACAATGGTGAAATGAGTAAGTGCGCCAAGTGACCATATCATCAGGATTAGGGAAGGGAATCCAAGCAGAAGTGCACATTTCTGTCGTCTAATTCCCTCCGAGCGGTTGTCCGTCACGGGACAGAGGCAACCGCTCCGAGGGAATCAGACAACAGAAATGTGCACTTCTGCTAGGATTCCGTTCCCTAATCAGGATGCAAATGTTCATGGCGCCCTAGTCTTTCACGCACCGAAGTCATTCGTATTAAAATAAGAGATAACATATAATCTGAATTTACTCTGCGAATCTTTTCAGTATTCCCGCCAATTCAAGATTCGTAGCTGTTACTGCAAATACAGCTGCAGAAGCAGTATGCACGTGTCCTTAAGATAATGAGCATGCGGACGACATACAGGAGCGCTATGAGCATAATGGGGGAAATCTACACCTGTGTCATGAGATATTTCATCCTTCATTACCTGTTGATCGTTCAATTTTTAAATTTATATATCCGAGTGAGTTATCAAAAACGAATTTCTTCCCAGTTGTTCCACAAAGAAAATATCGATTGTTCTGAATAGACTAAGGAGTTTATCATTCCCGTTAGCGATACTCTATGCTGATACCTTCAGGTTGATGCCTTCTTTGCGGAGTTACTGCCGATAATTGTAACTGCATCCCGCATGGACCAGACAATGGAAGAATATGCGGTCGAATGTGTAAAAGAGGCATTTTCGAAGTACGCTTCAGGGCCGGAAGTTAAGATCGATTCAAAAGTGCAAGGCATTACAGCGTTTATTTCAAATACATTCGAGAAAAGATATGCCGGTCAATGGCAGTGCATAGTAGGGTCAAATTTCCGGGATCATGTGTTCTACAGGCAGGGATATATTCGCTTGTTTGCTAGGCGGCAACGGATCTTTTTGGGCGGCTTCACAAATCCGAATTAAGCCATGCAAAGTTCAGAAACAACAATAATAGACTTTTCCTGTATCGATCACTCATCTCGCTTACGATTAGTATGGCGCTTTCGATGGCCGAAAGAGCTTCATTAACTCACTGTATGAAATAATTGGAGTTTCATAAACATTTTTTTCAAGTATGATACATTGTTATGTTTTATTCCTTTTTCGGTTATTACTTCATAAGAATTTCTGTGATCGTGAGAATTGTAGATATAAACGTTTTTCGATCACTTTGGCATAAATAATTTTGGAGCATGTCATAAGAGGCCGGTCGTCTACCTCTCGACCAGAATCTGGCACAGAAAAAAATCTTGTTCTCAGATTTGGCTGAAATTTTTTTTCTAGTATTCTACTACCCTTGGATGGTATCTCTGCAAAATACCAGATTCCGGGAAATTTTTTGCCGCGAGCTGTGGCATTTCAGAGATTGGCAAATATTGACATAAGTAATATTGCCGTAATGTTATAACACAAGATCAACCCAACAAATGGGTATTTTTCGATAGGTCTTGAGCAGCTGATGCGACCTACGTTTTCAGATTTTTGAAATATTTGCATTTGAATTTGCCATTAACAAATAACTGCGCCATTTGAATATCAGGCATTTCCTGATGCTGAGATGTACATCAGAAGATGCGCTGTGAAGAACACTACCAGGAAATGTGATTTTTGTAATTTTAGATTTTCGGCACCTTTTGCCAATTTTCTGATTTATTTGACTGCGTCCACCGCTAAAACTGTACCGCTCTAGTGAAATGAATGCTGATAAATGGTCTACTCATCTTCCGACTGTCCCTCTCACATAACGCTTGCATTCATTGCTGGAAGACATGAGCGCCACGCCGTTTGTGATAGTGGATACAACTATTTTCATTCGTGTGTCTTTGTACTGTTCACTTTGAATGCTCTTAGTTTCATTAAAAGCTCTTTTTTATACTTTATTATCATCGCAGCAATTCCAAATGTCGGTAGTAATATAATTTCTTCTTTGATGTGTTCATGTATCAGTTTTAGAGAACGTGAATTGACTCAGATATTGTCAGCCGATCATTTCTAGCCGTCTAACTTTATTCCTAGCGGTTGTTTCTGCGAAGGGAGAGACGACCGCGAGGAATGAAGTTAGACGGCCAGAATTGAACGGTTGTCAATAACTGAGTCAATTCAGGGTTTGTAATCGGTTTCCATTCTCTAGCCGGTCATATTTGTGTTGTTCGCCGAACTCCCAACCAACAAGATGTATAATAATTACGACACTATCTTGTCTGCTATAATCATCTATTATTTTTTACCTTTTTCGGAATCATGGGAAATACTCTTAAACGCCTAATGTCAAGGAGGGGACCAATGTGCACTCCCGAGGTAGAAATTGATCTTTTCAAAGTGAACTGAGTAAACATTTAGGAACTGCTTCCACCGGAAATTTGGGCAATGATAATCAATCATTGCGATTTTTTACCAAGTTTAATCTAGCGGAGGTATTGCAACTTTTATTATCACATTTTAGTGACTTCCAATAGAAGTCAGTTTATTTAGATGCGGTGGGCATGCAAGGCAAAGGAAGAATTCTTCGTGCTCTTCGAAAGCTATTCAAAGTTGCTATATCAGCTTCAATGTGGGAAAGCATACATTCATTCTTTTTGATAAATAAAAGTAGCAGTCGAACACTGTGCTGACATTGTCAACTTTTTCGTTGTTTTTGCGAATTGTTCATTGAAAAGTAGACACCGAAAATTCTTTGATCTAATGTATTTTTCACGTTTGAACACATTTTCACATTTGTTTTACAACACTTTTTTTATCTTATCTTTTTTTTAAAATTTGCCGTCAACGATTGAATGAACGCGGCAATCTGCAATGATGCTCAGGAAATTTACATGAGCTTAAAAATCTGAATTTAGAGAAGCCGTCAGTGGAGATTCTGGGTCTATTATTCTGGAAATGCAGCGTTGTAGAGCGTTGAATTACCGCGTTTCCCTGGAGCTTCCTGGAATCGACCGCACGGGAATTCGAAAGAATGACCGGCGTGACGTCTCGTCACATGCATATCAGTTGAGTTCGAAAAGATAGCTACACTTTGAAATTTTCTATGCAATTTTGAAAATAAGCATCTTGCAGGATGGTACAACTCGGTTTACGGCTTCTTTAAACAGCAAAAACAAATGGAAGGCACTAACTCAGAGGGAAGAGTAAAGACTGTATCCTAATGAGAGCGTGCGGCGAGGCTAGAGTACTGCACCTGCCTAACTGTTTGAGTAAGTAATAAATCTGATTGTGAGAAGTCACTAGTGGCAAACATGCACTTTGTTCGTGTTCGCCATTCGGACATCACGGTTCCTCATCACTATTATCTATTCTTCTCCTCTTCGTGTATCTTCGATTTTCACTTTGAATTGAGGGAGGGGCGGTGGGAGGAGGGGGGGGAGGGTAGTGTGGGGTGCGGG
>JACMIF010001623.1:0-22430 GCA_014805445.1 Diplogasteroides magnus | reverse complement strand
GTTTGGCCTTCGCAGCATCAATTTTCTTACCCCCCATTCCATTAAGTTTTTTTTCTTTTGGTACCCTTTGCCCCATTTTTTTTTCCCTATACCCATTAAAAAAAAAAATTAATCCCCCCCCCCCCCTCCACTCTGCAGACTTCCACAGCACAAATCAATCATCATGGCGGATTTCCGTAAAGCCTCATCGATCTGGTGGTTCATCATGACGTGCATTTTCCTCAATAACTATGTAAGTTTCTCCACAATTTTTCATCTCGATTTGACCCGTGGTACTAGAATCAAGCGCATTTTTCGAAACTTAGAGGGGGAAAACGCACATGAATCGTATGCACAATATTTCACGTCAAGAAATACGTGTCTGCACTTTCTCTCTGTTATTTTAGCTTTTCCTTTAGCACCCTCCCGAACAAAACATTGAACTATGCAAACACAGGACATTACTCTTGGTGTCATGAAACACAAGTTTATTGCGTTGTGTTTCATGCTCCCTACAAAAATCGGTGTTTGCGGTAACCAACAATCGCGATTGAACAGCATTTCCAACAGTTAATGGCAGAAACTTGAATGAGAGCACATAAAGACATCAAAACATATGTCGCAGTTATCGTGGCATTTCGCTCACAAATGTCATAGCGATATTGATAAATGACTATTATCTGTTTATATGTAGCACAACTAATGCTAGTCGGTTTGTTATCATAGCTGCTTCCAATCGATGAACGCACGTTGCAAACACGTGTTGCAGATTGGTGGAATATAACTGAGCCATGGACCTTTGCGCCATAATGGTGAATGGGACAGATGAGCCACCGTTATCGGCACTATTACGGCGCAAGTGTCCACTTCACCATTATGGCGCAAATATCCATGGCTCAGTAGTATTCCAATCGTTACAGATATCGTGGAGTTCTCCAGACGCTCTTCGTGTCTTTCCATTGTTAGGTAACAACATGGCCGATTTCGCCGTGAACAACCCCAAGGTAAGCACTTTTCAATAAAAAATACACAAATTAAAAAAAAACATTTTCAGTTCATAATTTTCGTCAACGAACTGACAATAGCCGCTCATCTAGTGAAAGGGCTCATCGCTCTGTATCTGTCAATAAAGGTTAATTAGATATTATTATTGAGATGGGCAAATGCATTCTATTACTCATCCCAAACACGCAAGAAATATATTTCCTTTGTGGAACACAACCGTGCCGGGTTCAAAATTGTCTTTCCAGGCCGAGCACTCTCTCCTCACTTCGCTCAAGTGGTTCAGTCAGACCGTTTATGTTGGTTTGCCCTCATTGAAGTTACTGTATCCCATCTACATGAGCTCTGCGGCGAGAAGAAAACCGCTTGCTAGCTATGCATAGTCACTAATTTTTAATTATTTTTCAAGCTAATTAATGCTATGATCATTCCCCCATTTGGCATTATACCGTTCACTTCATTGATTGATTCCATAACCGTTGCCATTGACTCATTATCTGACTGATTAACTGGTACAAAAGACATTTCGATTAATGAATCACATTTTGAGCAAGTCGTAGTATATTATTCATGAAAACTTAGTACTGTAACTCCTTTTTTTTGCTCTTTCACAAAAACACCACTTCATCGTAAGAGTTCATGGCACCCACTGAGTGGTACATTGGTTTACGGTAGCCAATAGATAAGGATTACTGTAGTAATCCATTTGCTCACCTCAGTGCATAATGAGTGGTCGCTTCATCCGCCGTAGTCGTCCTCGAGCAGAGCGCGTCCAGAGCGATGCCCACCATGAGGAAGAGACGGGTGGAGACGGTGGAGAGGTAGATAAGGGAGGGAGGAGAGGGTGGCTGAAATGAGATCCAAAACTCAATCGATAATCCAAGCAACAGTAGTCTGTCAGTCAGCAGATATTCAAAGCACCAAGAACAGATCAATATTATGATGATTGACCCAAAAACTGATTCTGAAGTATAACATTGCAACACTCGATAACTGCTTTTATAACTGATCGCGTATATGTATTCACCTAGATAATATACCAATCACTTTCCATCTATAGTAATCCTACACAACTCATCACAAGGCTACAGTAACCCACCGTATCACTGGTTGAGGGCAGCTGGCAGTCGTGCTGTCGCAGCCACGTAGCTGCTGCGAGCAGAATTGGCGGCCACGCAGTGCGGTAGTACTCTCGGCACGCCTGAATAAGGATACTGTAAGTATGAACTTTTCTAGCGCCAAACACGTGGGAAGAGAAGAAAGTTGCACATTTGCATATTTCCAAAACGCCATCATATTATGAAATGTGCAATAGCCTCAAAGTTGTGAATTTATCGCGAAACGCACTGATTGTGTAACTTGCGTTTGCGCTACCGTAAGCACTTTTCGTGATGATAAGGAACTACCGTAACTCGACTCCTACCGTACCTCGGCCCGTTCGGCCTTGTAGAATGCTCCGCCCGCTCTCGGCAGCTGCGATCCGAACATGGCTGGAAGGGCGAGCAGTGCCGAGTCTCTGGAATCAATCGATCGATCGATATTGAAGCTATTGTAATCAACCAATATTCCTCAATTATCGACCGTAACCACCTAAGTACCGTAATCCTCACCTCAAAGCAGCCAGCCAGTAGCCGATGAGCGAGGAGAGCTCAGGCTGTACGAGGGAGAGAAGTGAGGATGAGGAGGCGGAGCCGTAGGCGTCATCTGAAGAAGAAGGCTGTTATACGGTACAAATTATATACCGTAACCAATTGAAATTATAAACGTATTTTATTATAAGAAGAACAGGAGAAGCATCAAAATATTTCACAGCGACACTATTTATGAAGGAATGTGCACTACGATTCACCTAGACAGTAGATATTATTTCTGTAAACCAACTTGAAAGCTATTTATTTTGCCGTTGATACATATATAAAATCACGACAGGTGGTCATTCATGATTCCCGGGCTATCATAGGCAATACCGTAGTTGTCATCTACCCAGCTCACCATTTCCATTCATCGTCGCTCTCTTCGCGTCTCCCGCCGCTTCCTCTTCCTGCTGTTGCTCCACCGCCGTGATGTAGACCTGGAATCACACTAATCGATCGATAATTGACTATGTTCATTCAATTGCCGTATAGTGCACTGATCCTATCAACACAAATTGCGTGCAAATGCCTTCGGTCATAAATTTCTTCCACCTCAATACTTGTCAGACTACCGCAATCCGACCACTACCTTACATCAGACGTTAGCCCCATCGTACAATAACCAAACTACAATAACCCAGCTACCGTACCTCTGCCCACGCCTTGAGGATGGCGAGCTTCTCCAGGGTGGCCGCGCTCTCCGAGTACAGCTGCGTGTTGATGGAGCCGTGTCGTAGCTTGGAGAGGGAGGAAGCGAGGAGCTGAAAAGAAGTTATTTACGATCTACAATTATATCAAGACGCTTAGGAACAAACGTTATGTATTTCGAAAATTGAAAGAGAATACCGAATTCCTAAGAGCAAGCTCATCAACTGATAACACCCCATTGCTTCCCATTATCACCTGGTGCACTCTTCGCAGATCGTTCAGATCCCTCGCCACCTTGCTGCCGATCCACGTGCTGCACACCTGCAAATACGATTTTATTCAAAGAAGTTGATATTTAAAGGGGTGAAAACCAGCACCGCAATGGACATTTGCGCCGTAATGGTGAAATGCACAAGCCCCCCCCCCCTTTGTTCTCGGCATTGTCACGGCGCATCTGTCCATTATACCATTTTGGCGCAAATGCCCATTGCTCTCATGTTAGTCTTGTATGTCGGCCATTCAAAAACAGTAATTTTTGTTTTTCCATCCCTCTCGGGATGCAGTACAAACTGAACAGATAACAGCCCAATGTCAGAGACGAGAAAATGCTTGAAAATGATATATCACTATAAGTTTCAATTATTCCAGTCAGCAACGACCGATGATCTTCGATGCGACTAATGCGACACTCTAATCCGTGGCTGAAACATACTTGACACGCAGCTGCTGTCACATCAGACGGAGTGTCCTCCGTGAAGGCTGGACGAAGGGCGGCGCCGACCTTGAAAGAGGCATTTATTGAATGATTGATATTATCATTTATTGGACGATTTGTGACTACCGTAAAGCTAACGTAATCAATATACTACTACAATGAACCCCTCAACGGCAGTGATCTAGAAAATTCCAGAAATACAGTATACCTGCGCCTGGAACTGCTCCAGAAGCACGTGACCGGCGAATTCGGGCTCGGGAACAGCAGCGAACCGCGCGATGACCTCCTGTAGGCAGTGCAGACCTGATATGCAGTGGGTTTTTTAAAAAACTTGTTGACCAAAAAAAATTAATACGAAATATAACATTAATTTCATATAAAGACATAGCGTCGATAATTCACCGAGTTTCAATAGCGCTACACAAAAATGTACAGAAAGTGGCAATGAAACTGTAAAAATAAATAAATAATTACAAATAAACCCATCAAAAACAGCAAAAACAACAAACTAACCAGCTAATCTCAGCTGCGTATTGTCACTTGTCGCTCCCATGAAGGACATTCGCACGAGGTCCGACAGGTGCAGGACGAGGTAGTCAGAACGGCCACCGGACGACATCTAAAGGGATACGGTAATTGAGATACTGTAACTGGGAAAGGATACGGTATCTATGAGAATGAATCCCTCATCATCTGAATGGTATGGTAAGTGAGTAATACATTAGGTAACTGAGAGGTACTGTAGAAGAATGCAAGATTCCTGAATCGAAGAGGAACAGGAGACGACTACGGTATCACTTCTTCTACAAAAGCGGGTACTGCTTATATTAATATATAACAAAGACTTTGAGAGACTAGCTACGACCATGAACATTTTAGTGTATAAACTGATCGTCTAACGCAATAGCACCAGGTTTCTACCAATGTAAAATAAACGGCTATTTCTGCCAGTCCCGTTCGCCAACCCGTCCAATGTGCGACGCACCTGCAGTTCCTTAGCGAGTGCGAGATCCAGATGCGCTCGTTCCGTGTCGCACACAGCCATCAGTCGACGGACCACCTGAATGGACTACTTTGCGACACTTCTGCATGCTCAACGACTCAAAATGAACCGTCACTCTTTTCACATTTCCATCTGTTAATGAACTATGCACCATTTACAACGGAAAGAGCAATATAAATGGAATTGGCATGGTTTATTTGTCCCTGATCTATATAGGAGGAGAACAACGCCCAACCCGTCTGGTGTGCGACGTACCTGGCATGCGAATACCCTCGTCGGCCATCGTGCTGCCAGTCGCGTCTTCTCATCCACTCTGCCCGCACCCGCGTGCAGTTGGGCGTCGTCATCACCGCCCTGTGAAGAAAAGAATATTTTTTCAGGATTCTCAACATGGCACACTTAGGTTT
Source organism: Diplogasteroides magnus (assembly GCA_014805445.1). Classification (NCBI taxonomy): domain Eukaryota; kingdom Metazoa; phylum Nematoda; class Chromadorea; order Rhabditida; family Diplogasteroididae; genus Diplogasteroides; species Diplogasteroides magnus. Next base: position 17,042 of record JACMIF010001623.1, on the reverse strand, counting down.
CAAGAGCATAATAACCACCAATAGATTGCAAGGTGAAGTGATCGATCGACAATGGGTGTGTTTATTTTAAATATGACCTATGATCTGACACAACGCTCTCATGCCTACCGTACCTCCTCATCATCCTCCTTCTCCTCTCTCAACGTGCTCATGCCTCCGGCTCCTCCCGCTCCCAGTGCATCAGGGCCTCCTCCTTCGGCTGACGTTGCCAGGACCTAAGGATTGAAATACTGTACTTGTGATTACTGTAGCTGAAGAGATTCGCTTAATTACACCAATTTAGCGTGGTGCATTTGTCCCTCTCGTATCATAACGATCCGCGCTGGAAAGAATATAATGCTTACTACTAACCCTACGTTGTACAGCATTCACCATATTGTGACCGTTGTTTACTTATATGGGCATGCTGTGTGGCACGAAACAGTCAGGTTCAAACATTTAAGGGTACAAATTAAAAATGGAATTTGTATCTTATTTTGCCCCACCTCCTTGCATAACGACAGCCAGTGGGAGAGCAGCGTGCCTGCGGTTGCCTGAACCAGCGACACCAGCGTCTCCTGCAACGACGAATCTACCGTAACCCAGTCGTCAATACTGAACTTGCAGTCAAATATATAAACCACTGTTCAACTTACCCCTACCCAACGATCAGTCTACCGTAATCCAACAGCTAAAGATGAGCCATATTTTCCCAATATCCACCGAATTATCATATACCTTCTATACCTGTTTATGAACCAGCATACAATTCTCAGTGTTGTAAATTTAGCCCTTCATCTGACCTGACGTATCCTACCGTACCAGAACAGTTCACCCTATCATAAAAATGACTAATCTTCTGACCTACAGTACCCCATACCGTACTTGTACATGCGCCCGCATCCTCTCGTCCGTCTCCACGTCCAGGAGACCGAAGAGCGCGCCCTCGAGTCCCGTCTCAGGTAGTGGCAGCTTCTTGGCCTCGTCAACTACGCCTGAATCACATAGATGTGCACACTTTGTAAGCAACTTTTCGCTGCAGGGTGCTCCCACTAAAATTTTCTCAAATACACTGCAAAAACGCTTTTGGCGCTCCCACCAAATTTGCAGGGTGCTCCCGTAATTTATCACAGCCAGCACACCTATGCTGAATCATGAATTTGACCTAACGTCTAACATAGCGACATTATTCACTTATTTGCTCTATATGCAGACACATCAAACACTAGCAATGACTGTTCAGCAACGACCATTACTGATCCGAAACGGCAGGAATTCACCGTTTTCGTAAATAACATAGATTTATCCCAATAAAAGCCGTACAAATAACCATGGTAAAATTATTTTCAGCGATTAGTTACCGTATAATATTGTATACCGTATACTCACCCTGTGGCACCAGCTTCTGTGCGTGTTCCCTCACTTCGCTCGCCTCCCTCTGCACGAGTTGTCGCAGGCACGCGACGGACGCCCGTCGAAGGCAGATGTGACGGGAGGAGAGTTGGCTGAATGGTTGTAAATTAATACATTTAATGATGTTTTAAGAAAACGCAAGTTGTTGTCAATTACATTGCGACATTTCTCCAGTGTAAAACAACGCTCTGCTACAAGCAATCACCGGCCATCATCACTACAGTCGGTTGCAACCATTTCTTTTGTCTGTGAATTGTCGCCTCCAGGCAACAGAACGGGGAATGGAAGACAAGTACACCATGGGGACATTAGCGCATAATGGTGAAATGGGCAACAATTGTGGCGCACTGGTCCTGCGCCCTATAGAACATGGTTTAAGTATAATTGCAATAAGGTGTGGAATAAGTATAATATTTATGCATTGACACTTTTCTGTAATTTAGCCACTATTAGCAATATTGCAAGAACTACACTTTTCAGAGTAAAAAAAGCTCTCTGCAGCATGCAATCACGTGTTTTCGCTATCGCAACAACAGTGCAATTGACCGCGTTGGGAACGAGCATTGTTCAAAAAGTACGTTGGCTTCTGCATTCGATACCCCCAAAAGTTGTTCTGACCCTGACTCGCTTTTCATGATAAGGAGGAAGAATAATGCGCCGTGGACTTTGCGCCATAATGGGAAATTGAAGAGACGCGCCATAGTCACATGGCTCAAGTGTTCAGTTCTCCATTATGGCGCAAATTTCCACGATGCAATTGTTTTGCAGCTAGAACAGGAGCCTAGTATAAATGCGGGATCAACCCATTTGCGCACAGCGCGAGTTTGGGACATTTGCGCACAACCCATAACTCTTTCAGTTTTCATTTTCATGATTTGTAACCAACAGGAAAATTGATGGTCTCGTCGAAGCAACTTTACTGTTGGAAGCGAATCGTGAAAATGAAAACGGAAAGAGTTATGGCTAATTGTGCGCAAATGTCCCGGTGCGCATATGTCTGTGCGCAAATGGGTTGATCCCATAAATGCAGACTGCATTATGCAGTACAATGTGATAATTGTAATTCTCAAAATCTACGAACTAGGTGCCATGAAAATTATTAGAGACGTTTCTTCCCGAAAAAAATCATATTTCTGCTACACGTAATCACTGGGTTTCATCATATCCCTTTCCGCACTTCCCTTCCCAACCCGCAGCGTGTGCGATGTCCTCACCAGGGGTGTGCGGTAAAGTTTTTTCAAAAAATTTTCAAAAAATAAATTTTTTGGGGTCATTTTTTGCAAAAAACCAAAAAAACCAAAAAAGCCCAAAGGGGACGAATATCTAGTGTAAGACGCGATTTTAAGGTCAAAATATCTAGTGCTTAAAATTTCACCAGAAAAATTTCTGTTCTAGCCCTGTTTGTCACCTATGTAACTGCAATATTTACCTCTCTCTATCTTTACCCTGAAGATAGGCATAGAACCGGGGCGTGAACAGGTGCCCAGTTCCTCGTCGAGTCCCCATAGGGAATGTCTAGTGTAAGACGCAATTTTAAGGTCAGAATATCTAGTGCTTAAATTTTTTGGATTTTTTGGGGTTTTTCAAAAAAAATTTCAAACAAAAATTTTTTGCGATTTTACCAAAAAAACCAAAAAATCTAAAAACCCAAAACCCCTGGTCCTCACCTCGCAATGTCCACCACCAGATTGGCCAGCTGCACGTGTCGCGGCGCGAAGAGGTGCATCTGCTGCAGCCCAGCTACTCCCTCCGCTCGTACCAGAGCGTCCGAGTGACTCAGCTGAAAGGAGTTACCGTAATCCTCGATCGATAATGTACTACCGCAATCCTGCCAGAATAAATCAATAGCCTAATCGGCATGGTAAGAACATCTGTTCAAAAAGCTACGACAATGTATCAAGAATCAATACTGTATTACTGCCAAAAACAATCAATAATCCAACCTGAATGGCGCACGCAGCCAGCAGACACACTCTGTATCCTTCCACTTCCGCGGCAGCAATGCCTCCCATGCCAAGCTCGGGTCCCACAGAGGTCAATAGGGCAGAGAGCTGAAATAAGGCACTGTTCGTTCAGCCTTCCCCAGTAGGCAGGGTCAATATGCCAATATGTGTTGCGATTCTCCCGTTGATACCTACCATTTTTTCATGTTATTAAACAAACCGAGCTCATGTGCGCTGCTTATACGCGTAAGATACGGGCAGACAAGTGAACGTGCGGTCAGGATTACAAAATAATTTTAATTTTCTGCAACCCGGGGAATATGCGCCCCAGGACAAAGATAAGGGGCCAATAGTTAAGAATACTGCGATATTACACCATCCGTTAACATTCAGAAAAAAATGTATAACTTCCTTTTCCCAACAGTGCTTCCCTAGAACCCACCGCATGTGCGATGCTAGCAAATAAGTACACTAACCAATTTGCCCATGCACAGCAGCAGATCGGGGCATCCGGACGGTGCCTGCAGCAGTAGTCGAACACAGCCGAACAGCACGGTCTTGACGTAGCCACGGAACATGCCCCCTCCTGTCTCAGCGATGAGGGATAGACCGAGGATGGACCAAGCCTTAACAGGTTACTTTAGGAAAGCTGTATTGATCGATTGGTCCGTGAACAGGGAGGGATACGGTAGACTATGACATTAAGCGATTTCGGATTTCGATATCGATTGATTAAGGATTCGAATATCGATCGATTACCGTACCTGTACTGTAGGATTGGCAGGATCCTGGGCGAGCGAGAGTGAGATGGAGACAGCCATTTGCAGATGATGGGCACTGCCGAGAGAGCCGACGTGCCTGAATAGAGGATACTGAAAGGGGCCATCGATTGATAGGAACACGGTAACAAAGATCATGGAAACATCTCAAATTATGTAAAAGAAGCTGTTACATCCCGTTGGTTTCGAAATCAGCAAACAGATACAATAACCCAAACAACCGTTGGCATGTGCACTTATCCAACTACCGTAATGCTTAAAATACCGTAACCGAGACTACCGTACCTTTGCAGGCATCCGAGTGCAAGAACGAATCCGGTCCTCGTCAGCACGTCCCTCGACTTGGATTGCAACCGATCGAAGCACTGCTGAGCGAGCGCGGCCACGAACTGAAATTCATTATTAGACATGTGTGCCATAACCATTAAAATGGGGAGGGGGAATGGGATGGAATGAACACGGCGCTATTATTTCTTAATCGTATGTATAAGAATCGTTAATAAGATGGAACACAATCAATGAGGGAAAAATAACAACTTATAACCAATGGTTTGTGCATACTTGCACCTGCCAAAAGCTCTCGTATTAAAAAAAAATGCATTGCCGATACTCTTTTTTCGTCCATTTTAAAGTTACAGTATTACAGTACCCAACGAATCGATCGTAAAGTGACTAACCAGTGGATCGCCAACTGACTGCGCCAGTCTTCCTAGAGCCTCCGCAGCCACGGCCCTGATCAGGGGAGAGGGAGAGGCGAGTGCGGCAGTGATGATGGAGGCAGAGGCTGTGCGGAGCTGCTCGGCCGCTTGCGGGTTACTGTAATGGACGTTTGAGAAAACTGTAATAGGAATCAGAGTAAGGTTGGCAGGTTGACTAGATTTTCGGATATGTTTCACAGCTTTTATAAATCCAATATATGTAGCCACGGTGAAACATATCCGAAAACCTAGTCAAACTGCCAACCATAAATCAGAGCTACTGCAATAAGTACTACTGTATCAATTTATGATCCACTCCCGGCAACACCCATATCGCCATTTCTATCTTTTAGACAACAATGAAGATGCCGTGAAACATATTTGCTACAAGCAAATATTCAAACTTGCCGAAATCTGTCCACTTGACGATGACCAATGGATTTTATGTATGGTTGGCAGTTTGACTAGGTTTTCGGATATGTTTCACAGCTCTTATAAATTCAATATATGTAGCCACGGTGAAACATATCCGAAAACCTAGTCAAACTGCCAACCATAATTTTATGTCACATACGCTTATGAAATTCTTGAAAAATGAAAAAAAACAATGAATGTCTCATCATTTTCATATTGGACTAAAAAAACATTCTCACCCGTTTCCCGATGCTGTGCCTCCGCTCGCATTGCGATACGCAGCTACCAGCGCGCACAAGACGTTCAATTGAATCTGGAAGGTGAGATACTCAGTCCATATACCGATATACGCAGTGAAATGACTTATTCAGTGTTCTTGTACAATGAATAACAGTGCGTCTTCTTACGTCGTCCATTCAGAAAATACGCTTTTCAGCCAGATATACGCAGCCAATAAGGAAATACGATACTCGAAAAACGGTCTTCTTTCTCAGCCCAATGCGAAGAGATGACAATCAGTCCTTTTAAGCAGCTAATTGTATAACGCGATACTCAGTCCAGAAAAGCAACCAATTACACATAATGATGCTCAGCCTCACGTATACGCAGCCAAATCCGCCAACACTCACCGCGTGCTGCCTGGACGCCGGCTTGGCATTCTTGATCGTCTCCGCAAAGTGCTCCGTGATCTGCAGTCGATGCTTGCTCGGCAGGAGATGGAACACCTGAATGATACTCAGTCAATCTACGCAGTGAAATGATACTCAGCCAAGCACCTTTCCATAGATGGTCACCGCATTGTCGAGTGAGGCAACAGACGGTGGTTGAGGGGCGGGAGGAGGACCGGCAGAGGTTGCATCACCACTGAAAGGATACTGTAAGATCTTCAATGAGCTCATCAATCCAAGCGATGCATTTTTATCTCGCTCTTCTGAGCACGAGTGGATCGTTCTCTTTGATTTGATATGATAACTCGGGCGAAAAAAAGCGTAGAGGATGTTTAAGCGATAATAGTGAAATGGGGACTTGGGCCTTGCGTGAGTTAACGGCGCACCTGCCCACCCCACCAATGTGGAAGAAAAGTTCATGGCGCTTTTGCCTTTCACTCAATACCTATTGGAAGATTTGTTAATCTACTGAATCCGCCTATCCAAGATGATAATGTCTAATTACAGTAACCCGAGGCTACAGTAATTCAAGGCACACAAACCTGATAAGGTAAGTGACGTCATTGTCCAGACTTCCGACACAGCCAGTAGCGGCAGCATGCATCTGCAACAAAGATCCAGGTCTTATACGTTGGTAAATATCGTAGATCTCTCGGGTAAAAGAGAACAGCGTCATGAACTTTTGCGCCATAACGGTCAAATGGATGCTTGAGCGTGAATTGATTTCGAATGTGTACATTTCAGCATTGCGGCGCAAAGGTCCATATTGCTTTTGTCTTACACCTCATTAACCACCGCAACTCACATGATTCTCCAGCACCGCTTCGTCCGTATTGTCGTGCCACGGAGCCAGAAGTGTGATGCCTGCGCCTGAATCAGGGGGTTTGAATATAGCGCGGGAAAATTCAAATTCAAATTACCTGATAGACTTCCAGCAAGGGAGGTGGACTGAGCAGACTGCGTGTTGTCGGAGAGCGTAATGTCAGCGACGAGCTCCCGCAGCAGAGTGGAGAATACATCTGCAGATGTTTGATTTCGAGCTTTCGATCGGGAGTTTTCAAATTCAAATTATGGCGGGAAACTCACTTTCGTAGCATCTCGTGCTCAGGAGGCTCAGTAGACTGTACAACCTCACTCGGACCTGAAATCGTTACGGTAATCCTCAAGACGGAAAACTTCGATTTTAAACTACAGACCTCCGCAATCAGCCTCCGCATCTTGGTACCGTACGCTCGGACGAGTGAGCCGACCCTGAATCAGGGGAAGGTTGAAATTTGGCGGGAAAATTTGAATTCAAATTGCACTCACGATGCCATCATGACCAGCGAGCACTCGATGGGCGTTTGCATCGCCTGAAACATTTTTGAGGATTATAAGAACAGATCATTCTTGTTGTCACATCTGATCATATTTACTGGAATTGTGGAAAACAGAATCACAGACAAATTAGCAAAATTATTTAGACATTTATTGGCTCAATATCCGGATCTCGTGAAACATATAATCAACGGGTTTGCCCAAAGTATCACCTGTAGCGTGTCGTTGTCCAGCAGTTCGCGCTGCTGGGCCACCAGCTCCATCACGTACAGTGCACCGGCCCGGGACCTGAGGGATTACGGTAGGTGGTGTGAATTGTCAAATTGCACCACTAATCATCTGCACAATTCCAATATTTTAGCAACTTTTCCCGACCAAACACACTGCGAATGGTTATGGCTAATCATTCCTAAATTTACGGAAACTGTGAGACATAAAATCACTGATTGTGTCAAACACTGCAGTTAACAAAGGGAAGAACAAGATTACGTTCTTTTTTAAAGTTTATAATTTTGGCATGTTGCCAAGTGCTGCAATTTGCTAAACGATACTCACTGCAGCGCGCACTCCCAGCTGAAGGCGTCTCCGCGCGTCTTCTCCGTCTCGGCTTCCCGTGTCGATCGAGGAAAGGCCGCCTTCCACAGGGAGCAGATGCGGGTCATGTGTTCCTGAAATAATAGTCGCTTGACCCCAATAAATAAGACGCATCAGTTCCGATTGCCTGTGAGACTGTCTATTTTCCACCAAAAATATGAATAATTTCTTCATACACTCAAGTATTTTATCCTTATCCTTAACCTGTCCAACTACCGCATGTTCAACCGTGCAGGTCCATACAACAACAGAACACGTCGCAGCAGGAATTTATATTTGTCAAAAACCAGATGAAATATGTTTCACGATTATTATAAATTTAGTAGCTAAACTTCTACAACTAATATACGCTGCATTAGCGACCTAATAACACACCCTATATTACAGCAAACATCCCGAATTACAGTAACCTATTCAACTACCATACCTTCATCACTGCAGGTCCAAGCGAGACCACAGCGCCCAGCAGCAGCCATCCAGCAGTGATCTTCGCTACAGCGAATCTCGAGGACTGCGCCGCCGTTCGAAGCAAGTCATCGGCTGCCGAGAGAATCTGGAAAGCATACGGTTGAATTCCAGTTGAGAACAAGATTTCTCGGTTTAAAAAGTCATACATCTACGCACTGAAACATATTTCCTCCTTTATTTCAACAAAATTCACAAAATGATTTATCAATTGATTCGCTACCGTATACCTGCTTGGGTTTTCCGTGCGGGACGCCCAGGATGCAGTCCTTGCTGCCGGCGATGAGTGCAGCGAGTGCGAGTGAGTACCCGGACACCGCGTCTGCGGACGACTTCATGTGCTCCAGTCTGGAATTGTACCGTAATTAATCGATCGATACATGAACTACAGTAATCCATACTCCTCTTTAAACAATCAATCAATAAAGCAACCGTACCTGTTCACGCATCGATCGATCACAGGAGTCAGTAGACCGGGCACGGCGATGGTGACACCTGAATCCGTTAAATATTCCGATTTTCCCGAAATTATATAAATCAACAATACTCACTTCCCAATAAAATATTTCCTAATCTATAGTATCTATTTCTGCCAATTCCCATCCTACAGTAACCTGTTTCATACATTTCACATTCTACCGTAACCCCACACTCACATCGCAGACACCACGCGGTCGCCACTCGTGCCGCGTGCACAGGGTGCAGAAGGCAGGCGAAGATGGGCTCCATCACACCTGCAAGGTGGAAGTTTCTGTCATTTCCCAATTGGATGCCTGGTAAGATTGGCAATTACTTATGTTTCAATACTCCCTTTATTTCGAAAGTTAAAGCTTTCATGAAACACAACCGATGTCGTTTCAAAATGTCTGGTGAATTCTGTCATTTCCCAATCTACCGTAATCTTGCTCACCAGATGCTTCCACAAAGAGCGGTGTGACTGCAGTGCCGATCTGCTTCACCAACGCGCCCATCTCCATTAGCGCCACGATTGAAGCCTAAAGTAATAAAGTTTAAAAAATTTTTTAAAAATATTTTCATAAAGTGTATTTAACAAAACAGGCATTCCATCGTTACTAGTTTCTCGTATATTGTCCTCACCAAACATGCTACTTCTATGCTTCACGCGCTGTATTTCAACTGGATTAAGCACCATCGCTGACTTGAACATGTATGAAAAAATATCCATCCCTTGATTCGTCAATCATCCACGAATTTTACCGATTCGTCATATTGACGTGCAATTTTTTTCACCATAACGGCGCAAATGTCCGCCGTCCACCCTATAAACCATCGTTCACCTGTCCAGAAGCGTGCACCTCTGTGCCCAGCACGCCCTCGATGCCAGAGTCCGTGACGTAGTCTGAATCGTTGCATTGATCACACCCGTCACATATAGGTTTCAATGACTATGTAAAAGAATGAAAGCATTTATCTAAACGATTCAGAGTTGGTAGGTACTCTATATAGCAGAATGAAAACAACACTGCGCAGTGATCAAAGTCTTTGCAACTATGTTTCAACATATTTCTTATTTCAAACCTTTATTTCAAACCCGTAAAGTGTGCGATGGTCGAGAACCACTTACCGAACGAGTTGATGTGCTCAGCGAGGAGGTGTCCGAGCTGCTTGGCTGCACTCAACTGTGCCGCCTCGCCCAGCATCACTCCCAGTGTGCATCTGAAATGGCATCACATATGGCCACAACCTAATTGCCCTAAGAAAATCTTTTCGGATATTACCCCATATAAATACGTGGCCATTATCGAAAACATAATTGATGCCGGAATAATAAAAGACCACGAAGCATAAGTAATGCAAGATTACGTGCAAAGAATAGCGCGCGATAAACGACTTTTGCTTTTCGGGAGCCATAAAAACTCGGTGAATTGCACAAAAAAATTAGTTCGCAAGCAATTTCCTTTACTTATCTGCTGATCGTGAAACATAAATGAGCCGTGTTACAGACCTCAGAATATGCGCAACGCACGCCCTCAGCATCACTGCTTCCGCGAGTTGTGCAGGGTTGCTGAAAGTGAATTAGTAAGTAGAGCTTTTCCAGGCGAATGCGCTCTTCCTTTTTTTGACATTAGATTCGTCTGACACTGAGACACGCCACCGAAAGGTGATTAATACTGAGAACGAAAATATCCCGGCAGATTCTTGGGACAGAGCACATTAATATTAGCGGTGATACTAGTCTCAGTAATCAAACGATAGACAACCGCCCCCAGAAATTTGGACCATAGACGAATGCACTCTACTACCGCTCTAGAAACCGTAGTACGCAAGTCATGATCATCTATTAACTCGGACAATCGGAGAAGCGATGTTTTGAAACGTCCGATTTTGGCACTATACTAATTGGAACCAATTTAGCACTAGCGCTTTGAGTAGTTCCAAAACATCACTTTTCCGGTGAACCCGATGGGAGGAGAAAGTTCTAGTGAACCCGTGTCAAGTATGCTTCAGACTCACTTCGTGTACGCCAGTGCGCCTCCCTTCCCCGCCAACTGCAGGGCGTGCTTGCACACGAGTGGCAGCTGCCGCTCCAGCCACGATGGTCCCGCCGCGCGAATGAACTCGACGTAAGCCTCAAAGGGTTGCGGCAACTTAGGGATTACTATAATAATATGGTGAAGCACTACGGTATGATAATTGCAATCCGATTAAGATTCCAGTACTTTCAGGTTTACAGCCCTCAAAAGTACTCTTCGTATGAGGGATTACGGTAGATTAAGTTTCATGACACACTCTGGATTACTGTAACCCCAAAAACTACAGTATCCTCACCATGGCAATGCCGATACGCACTTCCTTCAGCCCACCTGCACTGGCCTGATTGGAGGAACTGCTCTGTAACTTTTACATTATTTAAAGAAATAGGATACGGTAGGATTGTATGTGCACCATTGTCTGTCCCAGTCGAACGACAAGTTAGCACCTCGTTGAAACAAGGGCAAGTTTCGAGCCAATCATGTTACCACTTTATAGAGTATCCTCCTATGCAATAAAGAAAATTCTTCACGACCATGACCATTTGTGTGTCCCATTTGAACTGAACTACCGTACTCACCTTGAGGAATCCTCCCACGCCTCCTCTCAGGAACACGGACGCCAACAGTTGCAGGCACTCCTCAGCTGGAAGGGCTGCGGGAGCGGTAGTACCGGATTTCGTTTGCGGGGCTGAAGCGAAACGTGGTTGAAATAAGCTTTAAAACGGACTAGGCTAAAATGGGCTTCATTTTGAATATTTAAGCCGAAATTATAAGGCCAACTGCTACAGAAGCTAGTTTTTCACAAAATGCACAAGAGCAACAAAATTAAATTTAACAGAAGCTCGTTCAAATAGGTTTCAGCCAGAAAATTGAAGCCCCTTCATAATGCTTTACTAATTCTCCAGCAGCCGCCAAGATAGGTATCACAACAAGAACAAAAGCATTTGCAGTGTTATTCAGCTCAATTTTATATCCCTATATTCGGGTACCATGAAAAGTATTGAAAATTGAATCGGGCTTTTCTATGCAAGTCTGTTTAATGAGTGTGGCTGCATCTCAAATCGTACAATTTTCATCTTAAAATAAATAATATAACAAATACATTTTTGAAAAAAAACGTAAATGTAAAGTTGCCCACCAACGATGCCTCCTCTCCTCGACGTGGTTGTCTGTGGCTGGTGTGCCGTTATGAGCAGCTTCGCCAGCAGCTGTGCCACCGCCATGCGAGTCTCGTAGTTCGAACCGTCCAGAGCCTGCAAAACGCGCACAATTCGACACCACAAAGATTATTCTACGAGGGTCAATCCACGTTGCTCGCTAACAGGTTTCTAAATCGGTAGTAAAGTACATTTCTCAGCCGTCTAATTGCCTCGGATCGTTGGTTTAATGAGCGACAGACAAGCACTTCGATTGCATTAGACGAATGAGAAATGGGACTTTACTACCGATTTAGAAGTCCTAGTTTACAGAACGATTGCGCATTACCGAGAATCTTGTCATTCTCTTCAATTGTGTGACTGTCCCGCAGATTCGTAATCTATTCACTTGTAGCAAGCATATTGCCAAGTGATAAGGATTATTCTATTCTATTCTACTATTCCATTCTACTAGACTTGTCATACTGTTGCGACATCAACCGCAGTGATAACATCATGGAGTAATTTCAAGCAGTTATAAAATCGCAGTGTTGCACAAATGCTTTAGGAAAATCAATTGGCGGTCTCATTGTTCTCCATTTTCAAACCCGTGTCAGATATGCTTCACCATCCAGTTCTCCCTTACCCACCTTGACACACTGCGTGCAGACGCTCTCCAGCTCCGCCGTGTACAACTGCGGGTACTCGGGCACCAAGGCGAGGAGACACTGAAACCAGGTTGATGTAAGTTTCAGCATGTATATATGAATTTAACGCAGATTAAACCACCAGTAATCCCAGGGTTTCGACGATAATGAAAACATTGAACATACAATGAACAAGCAAATATCATACATGAAATTCACGACTATTTTCGTCTTCGTTAGTGAAGGTATTCATTCGAAAATTGACGAAAGCTTGCGTGGCCCAGTAATGGAGCATGGGGTGAAAGACAAGAGAGAGACACGGACAATTGCATCATAAGGGTGATCTGGACACTTGAGCCGCTCATTGATGATGCAACTATCCTTTTCACCATGATGGCGCAATTATCCACGGTGCAGCTTCACTTTACCCCGAAAATGGAAGCAAACCTCAATTGCAGCCACTCTCACGGACAGATTGCGGTCCACGGTGTACGTCCTCGCAGTCTTGTAGATCTGCAACAACAATATATTTATTATTCTATTAAATATTTAATTTTTTTTCTCCACAAAATTCATTTACTGTTAAAACATTTACTGTTTATCCAATGATGACTGTCTTCGGAATCATTATAATAGTAGGCACAACAGATGAGCAAGTGCTCAAAGAACAAACAGGAAAACATAAACTATTTAATTCGGGTCTAATTGATCAATAAATAAAATGAACCTCTCTATGCACATTGGACGCCCCGGATCCAAGCCCTGATACCATCTTGGCCAGCGTGTGCATCATTTCTGCTCGTCCTAGCGACTGAAATCACACTTTATTAATTTGAAAATTCAATGTAAAATTAGCAAAAACCGTTTGCAAAATGTTTCGGTGTCACTGAATTGAATGTATCAGCAGGGATGCTAAGAAGACCGTCGTGACAATCTCGTCATCAACAAGAGAGCGGGCGGGGTTCGAACCCGGGTCAGGCGGATCGCCAGTCGAGCCCCTAACCGACTGCGCCAATCACACTAGTTGCCGAATGTCTCACCTCGGCACTCTTCAGCCATTTGGCAATGGTGGAGAAAGTTTCTTCGTAGGATCTGCCCACGAGTCGACCCACGGTCTCGTACAGGGCTCCCAGGCATACCAGAGCAGCCCTGAAATGCATAATTGGAGTGTCATCAATATCTTTTGTTATCTCTCGGATGCAAGACGCGAGCACCATGCAATTTGCGCCGTAATGGTGAAATGGAGAGATGCGCCAGCAATCTCGGACTCAAGAGTCCTTTGCATCATTATGGCGTAATTGTCGTATCGCGTAATTATTGTGCTCCTGTTTCTTTCCCTCGACAAGCTATTGTACCGTAGCAAGTTTTTCGATATTTCTCACTCTCTCAAGATGGATTGACGACAACAAGGCATAAAACTAATGGCAGAATCATTTAGCGATTAATGGTAAACAGAAATGCGGATCTTTCATGGTATTTGTTTTAAAGTGTAAACGTTCAACACTGTAGCAGAATCTCACAATGGTAAACAAGTCGGATACATCTCGGAGTTGAAACACAACTCTCGCGGGTTGGGAACACTCACAGCTTCATGGGAAGTGTCGTGTTGGCGTCCTCCTTTGCCTTGAGCTTGTCGTTGCACATGTTGACGGTGGCGAAGAGGGACGAGCTGTCGCCCACTGCGTACACTCGAGCGATGCATCTGCAATGCGCAAATTGGAAATGAGTTGGCATTTGAAAATTACACCAGTAATGAAAAATCCTTGAGATTAGCCCTTGACGGGTTGTTCTCAAGACACTAGCAACCGTAAGTTCAATCTAGGAAATAAAAATCCCTGGGATCAAGAAATCTGCCTCACGTGAATTGTTGTATTGCATTGGTTACAAAAATGTGCGGGTGTGATCGCCGATCATTTTCCAGAGTAAAAAAAGCAAAATGCGAAAAGTCTTCATTGCGCTCTCTGATAGGATATTGCATCTTATCAGCCAAATAAGTTACTAGTGTGACAGGGCATACAATTGGTATAACTAATGATTCAGCAGTAGCCCTAAACGTTGTCATTGATAGGAAAAACTGACAGGAGACTAATTAGATCCAATGTACGGAGGTGATATCGTCATTAATATCTCCCCATGCCTATAAGCAATTCGTGAAACATAACCACACCTGGCAACAAGTGTCCTGATTGACGGTCCGGGTCCCGAAGAAAGGCGGCCCTCCAACTGTGTGACCAGTGCAGATTGTACGGAGCGAAGGTCGGACTGGAATAATAATCGTTTGTAACGTTTTGCCTCAACTCAACAACGGCGCATATATGCAACAAACGGCCGATATAACAAGAAAATAACTAAACAACTGCTCGACCAAAACTTTCCAAACTTGGCTCAAAGACAACAACTACAGCAATAAAGGACAGATAACGTGATCCTTGCACGGTCTTTTGGAACCTTTCAATGCTTATGACACACCGTGTGCGCCTTCAGTATTCACCCAATTTTCTCCTAGTCGATCCAGCTCTGATCCCGTTATTCTAGATTCCATTCTACGTTATTCTATTCTAGATTTTAGTGCTCAATAGTTTTCTCATTCATCTAACGACAACTACCGTGATCTCCGTTAACCAATCATTTCCTGATTACTGTAATCACGGGTTGGCTACAGTACCTTCTGCGTGGCGGGTAGGATGCGGTCCAGATACCGTAGCCACTCGTACACGAACAGGGCCTTCTTGTCCTCTTCGCATTGCTGTAAAACGTGAAATTAAAATATGTATTTACAAAAGTTTTTCTCTCCCTCTCTTTGCAGAATTTACGAGAACCAAAGGCACACAATCACAAGCTACTCGCGCAGTTATATAATTTTTTTATATTTTGGAGGAGATAATTAAATGTGACTAGCGCGTGTAACTGTCATGATACATATTGAATGTCTGCTGCATATTTTCACCTTACATCACCCAACCGAGTATTCCTTTTCACGACAAATCAATCATATGAAAAGCCGTGACCACGGTGGTGGGACGGTTTAGAACCAGGACAGTTTAGAACCGGATGTTATAGAACCGGACTTTTCGTTTTTAATAAGTCCTGCAGTAACCCTCATTACCGTACCCGGTTCTAAATCGTCAGTTTCTAAATCGTCCAGTTCTAAACCGTCCCACCACCCGATCGCACAGGCTTGAAAATCTGCTGGGTGTCGAATAATTACTTGTGGAAAGAACGGTCAGCAAACTACCTAGCGGCTCACTCTGTGACAATTATGAAAACCGTGTGGCAAATATGGGACGGGTTTTCAAGCCACAAAAATAAAATCATTTTTTTCTACTAACCTTGAGCGCGTCTTCATTCAGCAGCAGACTGTGTGATTCCTCCATGTTGCTTCGTATCTTATCTTCTTTCTCTTCTTTCCTCACTCCAATCCGACCAAAGTCATTCTCCCTGCAACAGAGCTTCATGAAACACAGTCACAGCCACTATTGAGTGAAAGACAACAGCGCTGCGGCTATTAACACCATAACGATGATATGACTCTATCACTGTTACAGCGTAAATGTCCACAGCGCAGTTGTCTTTCACCCACCACTACTGTAGCTCAATCAAGCACCCTGCGGGTCGATCTCTTCTGATTGTAAGGAGAGAACGGAATGACCACAGCAGGGAGATTGATCGGATTCGTACAGTAGGAAAGGCGATCGTGGTGGAAGTTTGCGACGCGGCAAAGAACGAACGGTCAAATGTGGCATAACAGATGGCAGCTACTTTGTAAGCAGAAAAGAGTAGAGGAAGGCGAGTCGAGAGATCGGAAAGTAGTACGAATAGTAATATGCATGGAAAAAGTAACCTTCATGAAGTGAAAATACTTGAAAATATAAAATGTCGAGCATTTTTTTGCTCCGACAAAGTATCATAGTGAGCGCGCTGAAAATAGAATGCAGCTGTCATAACTTGAAAAAGAAGGAGATAGGATTTGGGGAAATTATTCAGAAAGACTCCTAATGAAATTTATCGATGCGCGCGGGGCATTCCCAAACAATGATAAGAAAACACAGTGCTTCGCGAGGGGAAGTGTGCGAGAGCGCCGGACAGATGAGCAAAATCACCCCCCTTGCCCATAGCGCAATAGGTAGCGCGCTTGCCTCTCGACCCATAGATCGCAGGTTCGATCCCGCAGGAGTGCAAATGCCTTGCTCTTATTTGCAAATCACTCCTGCGAGGTATTCACGTAACACTTTATCAAGCTTCTTTCATTGCATGTAAGAACGATGCAAATAGCGACAAGCATGGCGACACCCTAAATTCATTCAAACATCTAGTTTCGCAAACACAAGAAAAATCAAAATAATTCATTAGCTAAAACATCAATCGGGACCCTGCAGCACTAAAGCTAATCATTTTAATTCGCGACAGCTTCGATTGTTGACCATCACCTAACTTTTGAAAGCGCAACGGCGGCCGAAATCGAATTTCTGCATGTTTAGCCATAAAAAGTACAAT
>JACMIF010001622.1:2664-22440 GCA_014805445.1 Diplogasteroides magnus | reverse complement strand
TTCAGTTTCAGTTTTATTACGTATTGCAAACAATTGAATGTAACACGCGGGATTATAATATATAGATAGTTCACGAGGGGGTAATATTAGAAAGGAAAACGGATGAATTATTAGATCGATAGGTAGATGTGAATTTCCTGGCGGATCTTGGGAAAAAGCTGTTTTTGCGGTAAAGATTGGGGGTGTGAGGAAGAAAGAGAGTGAACCCTGGTCCCCGGAGAGAGGAAGGTCTAATGTCGTAGTAGTGGGGAATTCTATCGGAGAGTGTAGTGTGGCCATAGACTAATTTGTGCAGCATTATCATGTCCTTATGCTCGCGCCTCTTTTCAAGGGTTTCAAGGTTTAGCTTTTTAAGTCTCTCGGAAGAAATGGGGAGATTGGGTCTGATAAGGCCGAAACAGCGTGCGAAAACTCGGCGAGTGAAGTAGTTCTGTACCTTTTCAATCTGCTTTATGTCGGACTGTTGGTAAGGAGAGAAAACTGTGGTACCACTTTCAAGTATTGGCCTAACATAAATCTCATAAGCTTTTGTAAGGGTATTAGGATTGCGTGTATTAAGGGCTCGAAGGATCATATTGGATACGTTCAGTGCTTTAGCAGAAATGTTTCTACAGTGGGAAGAAAACTTAAGATGGGGGTCGACAGTAAAGCCCAGATCTCTTACCTCTTCGCTAATACTCATTTGTCCACCGCCGATGGTGTAAGGGTGCTTAGGGTTGGATCTACCTAGATGAAGGACTGTACATTTTGGTTTTGAAAGGGGGAGCTGCCATTCAGTGGACCATCTGTCAAGCTCATCAATTGCGGACTGGAGGGGGACATGGGACTCGTTTTTCGCGAAACCCCGGTAAATCTTAGTATCATCGGCATATTGTTTGATGATAACCCCGTGGTGTGAAAGAAGGTGAGGGAGTTCACAAGTGTAAAGTATAAAAAGAAGGGGTCCCAATACTGAACCCTGGGGAACGCCACTAGTGGAACGGGGAGTGGATAGAGAATCCCGTATGCGAACTTGAAAGGTACGGTCAGTAAGGTATGCCTTAATCCAAAGTATCAAGATAGAGGGGGGTGAAAGGGCCGAAAGCTTATGTATCAATTTTGGGTGAGAAACACGGTCGAAGGCCTTTGCGTAGTCAAAGTATACAACGTCAACCGGGTGGGAGGAAGCTACTTGGTGAGTCAAGTATTCTAGGGAGTCTAGCATGAGCAACTCAGTTGAGCGCTTTTTACGGAAACCGAACTGTTGGTCAGGGAAGATCCTTCTACTATCGCAAATTTCTATTAGTTCACGGGCGATCAATTTTTCGAAAACTCTGCAGAAAAAAGAGGTAATGCTAATGGGGCGGTAGTTTTGAGGGTCAGAGTAGGGAGGCTTCTTCTTGATTGGAATGACAATAGAATGTCTCCATTCTCGGGGCAAACAGCTCTTTTTCAGGCAAAAGTTGAAGAGGTATTCTAGGGGGACTGCTAGAGGGACTGCAGTCGCCTTTATAAATGACATGTCAATGTTATCTGGAGTGCGGGATGTTGATTTCTTCCACTTTTCAATCATAGTGCATATCCCATATCTAATGAAGGTGAAGGAGAAAGGGGAAGGGGAGTGAGGAAGGATGGGAATGGTGTGTAGAGGGGGAAGAGAGCCATTGTCCACTGTGAAGACAGAGGCGAAACCATCTGCCAGTAGTTGAAATTTCGTGCTACATGGTTCAATTTCTGTGTTTTGCGCACTCGAAATACCCAGAAAGTATTCTTTTAACTTTTAAAAATTGCCCATAAAACCAATTCGAACGTTTGCGAGCGCTGGGATTGAAAGTTGTAGTAGTAAACCAGTAGTTTGACAGCAAATTTCGACTCGGGCGCTGGCAAAAGTTCTAACGGATTTGATGGGGTAATTTTTAAAGGTTTTTTTATACTTTCCGGGTAATTCGAATGCGATAAACACAGAAATGGAACTTTGAAGCACGAGTTTTCCGCGTGAGGACCACCGGCGGGAAAAAAATTCAGTGATGCTAATCTGGGCGTCCTCTGAATTTTTCCACTAGGGACTGCAGAGAAATTTTGAAAATATTAATAGCATAAAATTACAAATATGTTAATTACCGCTGAATTACGAGAGAAATAAATGTCTCGACCATACGCCTTGAACTTGTCCGAGTAGGACTTGCGACGGGAAAAGCCAGAAAAGGTGTGAAAAGGAGACATACTTGACATTCTAGAATGAAATTAATCCAAAAGCCGAAGGCATACAGAGGACTAACAACCTCAAAGTAAACACTGTGCCTCGAACACTTTCAAACAGTTACAATCGAATGATGAGACTTCTTCTGACTTCTTTATCCAACTCGAGCGGACGAAAAATAGTTAACAAAAATCAAAGTGAAATTAAATGGGATAAATATGTATTATACATTAGGCTTTGAAAACCAAGCTACTTGGATATACCAAGTACTTGGGAGTTGTTTTCAACAGAAATGCTTGGATGCGTGCACTGCTTAAACCAAGTACTTGGTTGTGAGCGAGAAAGTGCAAGCCGGTTGGTTTTACCCCAAGTACTTGGAAAAAACCAAGCGGCTTGGTTTTCATTTGCATTGATTGGAGTGACTCTCACTTCATTCTCTGTAGTTTTTGCATTAGAACGTTGGGGGAAGAAGGAAAGGAGCACGAACTCATTTACCATATGCCTCATTTACATCGAAATTATCATATGGTAAATGAGTTCGTGCTCCTTTCCTTCGTCCCTCACCGGTCTAATGCTAAAACTACAGAGAATGAAGTGAGAGTCACTCCAATCAATGCAAATGAAAACCAAGGCGCTTGGTTTTTTCCAAGTACTTGGGGTAAAACCAAGCGGGTTGCACTTTCTCGCTCACAACCAAGTACTTGGTCCAAGCATTGCATAAACCAAGTAATTAAGCACCAAGTACTTGGTCCTTCTCTTAATGAGCAACTACTTGGTCCGCCTGCTTGGTTTTAAAAGCCTATTATACATAGCTAGAAGATCCTCAACATACAGGTGAAATTGCAGTGACAATTGTTTGGATGGAAATCAATAAACAGTGAACATGTAAATTATGAAAATTAGCGAACGAAAAAGTGAAATCTATGGAACGAAAACACCTGATTTGGTGACCTTTGCATCTTTTTTGGTATTGTTAGAAATGTTCTGAAGCAAATCCTCGCCATTGGTCAGCTTTCCAAAGTACTGTCCCCGGTAGTTGGTCTTCTTTGTGACACGAAATGAGCCTACTCTGTTTGTGTACAACATCCACCCTCCATTGGGCATACACTTGCTGGCTATCGTCCCACCATCACTCCACGAACCCGTTGTCACGTACAAGCGATCCTCCTCTGATAAAATCAGTAATACACCTGCCATGGCCTATCAGTTTTGAGGAAAATTATTTTATTTATGCTCTATTGTTTAAAAATCGCATTGTTATTCACTTGTTCATTTATATACTTCTTACTGGTTCATTCACCAGTTCAGGGATTTCAGTGTGCCATTCTTTTAACCCCTTATTTGGTCGTCACCTGAGGTATTCGCAGTCACTGAAACTCCCATCCTCCTTTAGCAGAACTTCAATTTTTGGTCATTTACCGCCTTCTGGTAAATACCAATACAAGCCATACATGCACTATTGTCTCCGACTGTGGTGAACTCTGCCGGATGCACCGCTCCTCCCCCTCGCCTACATGCGACACATGACAGAATCGCGTCGAACGTAAGCCAAGTGGTTTCCCACATCTTTCAATGTTGACATCCTTGTGCATTCATGGTGCGAGCTCATTACCATCCATAAAATATATGGTATATACAGCATACCTCGACAATTGTCTTGATTGTATTCGCAGAAATAGCGTCGATAATGCTATTGAATGCATCGCGAAGCACTGCTGGAGTACGGTAGGCTGTCAGAACGTACTCCTGCAAAAAACATTTGAAGAAATTAGCGATCCCTTGTCGCATATTTTTTTTCATTTCTTAAGTTTTTAAGTCGAGGAAATTACAATAAAACCCCTCTTTCTGCCGCGGAGAATTAAGCGACCACATACCAACACTCTTGTATTTCGGCATTTGCCGGCATTCATGATGAGATCAGGAAGGCATGAATCGGTCTGTAAAAGCAACTCCATGCATGGGCGCACGGCACAAATGTCCGGTAGCGCAAATGAATGTAACGCATACTTACCTCATATACCCTATCGACCTCCTCATTGAATTTGCAGTTCAGAACTTCGTCCTCACATAATTTCATCAACTGAAGCAGACCCAGGTGATCAGCCACTTGCATCGCAGAACCATATCGAACAACTGAAATCAAAAGAAATAATATTCCTAGAAAATAGTTTTTATCGGCAATTACAATAATACAGTACTGCATGCGCATTACGGATCATTGCTCTAACTTTGAGCGCTAAAATTGAGCCGACAGAGTGAGTGAAGGAGCGAGACAGAGATAAAGCGCAACCTTAATGTTCGTGCTTTAGCTGTGATCACAGCGGCAGTTGAATTATTATTTATAAATTGGCATACTCTTTCTTTCCGTCCACTTCCGATCAGCAATCAAATTCATAAGAAGTTCAAACGGCCAACTGCCAACGTCGTTCAATCGCACCACCTAAACGCAGAACATTCGTTATCTGTTGCAATGACAGCCAATTACCTTCATGTTCTGAAATCTCTGTAGAAAAGTGCCGTGAAGAATTCAGAGTGTAGGGAGAGCAGCTACAAAAGCAACAAAAATAATTTTTTGAATAAATTGATCAATAGATCAATAATTGATGGACTAATCAATAACCTCTTTGCTGACACGGAGTACACTTCCATCTTCCACCTCCACTCTTCCACTCGATATGGGAAAGACTCGCGAACCTCTGAATTGTTATATGTACACACATTGAGAAAATGTTGTAATCAACACAATAAAAAAACCTTTTGTTGGATCAGCTCGTACAGGATTATGTTGATCACAGAGGATACTGTTGTGAGTAACAGTATCCTGTGTGACCAATAATCAACAGGATACAGATCATAAGGAGGATCACATGAGGCTTATATCAGGTATGCGTGAAACAAAGGGGTACAGGGAACACTGCCGCATACTAAACGCATTCATGCTCAAAACACTGTACCTGACATTTGCAGCCTTCGGTACGATCTCCACTTTCACAGCGATTACAGCAGCAGTGGCTTCCTGGACAATACCGTAATCATAGACATGTATTACCCTTTTCCTCCCCTACAATATTACTATACGATAATATCATGTGTTTCCATTTATAATAATTTTGGTGTATGAACTAAAATGAGGAAACGGTCAATCTCGACAATCACAAAAAAGCACTCGTAACACAGACATTGACGGCATCCTGGTGGAAAAAAATTGAGTTTAGTTGCGGGAAAATAGAGTTTAACTGCGGGAAAATTGAGTGTGACTTCGCACAGCTAAACTACATTTTCCCGCAACTAAACTCAATTTTCCCGCAGTTTCTCCAAGTTTTTCCCAGTTTCCCTCAAGTTTTTTTTGAATAATTTTCTTCAAGTGACGTCCGGGATGTTCCGGGACTATCCCTATGTTCCACGTTACTGTCCTCGGGGACCTCAACGTGGTACGAGTGCATCCAAAAAAATTTTGGTGCGCTCCCTATACTACATAGCGGTCCCAACGGACCGCTATGTGATGCGGGAAGCACTCCAAAAATGCTAGGCAAACACGAATGTTTACCTCAATCTTGGAAAATTAAACCACAACTCTGAAAACAGCTGATACTTATCCCAACATGACTACGCACTCATGCCGGGTTAGGGATTATAATCAGCTAAACTCAATTTTCCCGAGTTTCCCGCAGTTTCCCCAATTCAATTTTCCCGCAGCTAAGCTCAATGTTCCATCATAATCAGCTAAACTCGATTTTCCCGCAGCTAAACTCAAATTTTTACACCAGGGGCAGGAGGTCTGCCTGTTCATAAGTTTTGCAATTACGGCAGCGCTTCGGATTCGGCTCATATTCATCCATTTCCTAGCAAATTCTCAATAACCGCCATGGTCCAAAGAGAAAACTAACCTTTGAGTTTTCGATGAGTGGCAGGTAAGCATCAAATCGAATTCCCCACTCACTGCGATTCGTCTTCGAGAATTCGTGGTAGTCTGTGAACGTGGCCTCCTGAAGCGAAAATGAATTTCAGAAAAGAGAAAAAAGAAGAGAAAGGACGGGTATTGCAGTGGTTGTGAGCTCCGCGCAGCTGCGTAATAACGCATAGCTGAAAATCCACAATAATTGGGAGAAACTTCTTTACTCAAGTCAAGTGGACGAAAAATAGTGAACAAATATCAAAGTGAAATTCAAAGTGAAAAATACGGAGCTATAAGATTCTGAACGTAAAGTGAAATTGCAATAACATTATTTGGAAAGAAAATTATAAAAAAAGCACGTTCATACTATGAAAATTTGCTAACGAATTATTAGTGAAACCTATGGAACAAAAAACCTGATTTAGTTAACCTTGAATCTTTTTTGGTATTGTAATCAACATTTTGCTAATCTGATTGGCTTTGAGGATGAGAATAATAATCTTATTTCACGAGATTCTACTTCCTGGATCTCTTGGGAGCGGAGGGTCCAGGCTCGTCAGGATCATCTGGCTCCTCGATCTTCATTTCCTTGTCCACATCCATCGCAGATCGAGCCATCAGGGGAGAGGGCGACCTTGTCCCCGTTTCTGCAAAAGCCACAATCAATCACTGCACAGAGAAAAATTTACTGTACTTTTTCATACTTTAATCTGCGGATCACGCATAGTTTGAATCTGACATATTTAATAGTTGAACTTGCTCTACATATACCACAGTTTCAAAAACGGGGTTCTAGATGCGACAGTGTTCACATGTGTCGAATAGATACCTGGGGGCTTTCCTTCATCATCACCGTGTGTTCGGACCGTGGGACGACTGTGCTGGACGAGATCAGCACATTTGAGTGCGACTGTCTGCTGACTGGTGATTGAGGATGTTGCTGAAAGAAGGTACTTTGCAGGTTGTAACTTGTTGTTTGATCTCCAAAAAACGCGAAACAAGGAAGCTGACTGACTCGTTCTTGTCTTTGAACGGGTAGATGACCTCAATGTTCGTACGCGCACTGCCATAGAAATGCCTCTGCAGCAACTTATAGGGCTGAAAACACATTTCATTGAGGTGTTGACCCTGACCGCGACGCATGATTTCACACGCTGCGACTCAACTGAGACGCGAAAAAGCAGACTTTGCGGCAGGATAACCGACCTTGAGCGGTTTCTTCGGGATCGGCATCGACTGCTTGGACACCTGAAATATGGAGAGGTATTTCTGAGGCTACGTCCGATTTTCCAGCATCGACTTATTCATTACGCATGTCCCCATCGAGTCAATCTCCGAAACAGTTTAAATAAATTTCATATTTCGTTCAAAATTTAGTCAAATTCAAAATAATCAATCAAATAAATTCATAAAATGAAATGAAATCACTCGTTTGCCATCGGTTTGACTATTGCCGCTTCATCAATCAGTACCAAGCCGCGAAGCTGCTTGTAGTCAACGGATAAGTAACATACAGTAGCAATCATATCGCCAATACTCCGATTGATAGTGAATCCTCGAGGAATGACAATGGGAGAATCAGTGGTTTGATGGGAACGCTCATTCACTCGCTTCAGTTCTATTGGACCATAGCCTTCTGAAACAAACGATCCATGAACAGATGTACATTTGTCCACTTCGCCTCCAGGGCGCAAATGCCCATGGCATAGTTGTTATTTTTTACCCCGATGTTACAATGAGATGTTAGAAAAACGAATGAACGGCATTTAACGTCGAAAAACCGGGTTTTATTGCGATGTTCACTTTTTTTCTAGCCTGTACATACACAATACACTTTCTATATCGGTTTAGTATACTATTATACAAATTTAATAAGGAAGCACAAATATGAAAACTCACTCTCTCGTGCAATAACTTCATTCTTGCGCATCGCATTCTCTATGGCCAACATGTTTCGATTCTGCTTCACGAGACGCTTATGTTGCTCCTTGAACTGAAAACACACTTTTCATGGCCATGTTAACACTAGGGATTCCCCCTAGACCACTTCGCAATAAAACATCGCTCCTAGGTTTCGCCATTTCAATGATGTTCGCCATCTAAACCGATTTTTCGGAGGCGGTTAGATCGCATTGGCTAATGATGAGTGATATCGTCTTTTTAAAATTTTCTATGGACGTAAAGGACTGCGTCAGAGGGGGTAATGACTTAATTTGATAATGGATTCATAAAACACGGCGTCTCCAGTCTAGGCCAGTTACATTCAGGATACCCCCACCCCCATGAATAACTGGAATAAAGTGTTCTCACAGAAACAGCCTTCTTCACTTCGTGGACGACATGTCGTATTGAAGGCATCTCTTCTTCAGGTGCACCATTAGTTCGGTGACGGTTGTCGATCACTTCACCAGGCGCAATCGCGATTTGAGTGGAGGTGGAGGGTAGGTCGAAGACCTTCACGTCTTCCTGAATCAATGAATATGTTTATCGCTCGCGTTCAGAGCGTTAGAACAATAAGAGCACTCATAACATATTATTACACCTTCCCGATTGATTACGTGCATAGAAATAGAACAACTTGAATGTCAAATATGACAATCAAGGGTAGTTGGCATTCTATAGTTTGGAGTCGGTGGGGTTCAGCCCAAAATAGAGCCGACGAAATAGAACTGAACAAAAGAGATTTTTTGTTCAGTTCTATTTCAGCGTTCTATTTTGGGGCTAATCCGACTGCGGTTTGCAGTTTGTAGCCTGGTTGAATACCCACCAGCACTTCCACGCTCTGCTCCCTTGTGTTCCTGTGAGTGTCCTTCTCCACCGGTGGCTTCTAAAAGGAGGAACTTGCTCATCGTGAATAGCGATGACGATCAATAGAAAGTTAGACTCTATATTTTGTGCGTGAAACCCATTCACAATCATGACTAATGGTCAGAGAAACGGTGAAAAGCATGCAATTTAGAGAGTGCGTAAGATGAAATTGAGAGAGGGTTCCTGCTCATTGTCAGTAAATCAGTTCAGGTTTCATGCATAATACGAACCTCTTCCACTGGTTCCTCAACTTCCTCTTTCACAGGCGACGCAGCGAGGAGTAGTGGTGGTGGCCTGTTGTCCTCAGGCTGCAACTGGGGCATTGTGGATAGAAGAGGAGATGCAGCAACGAGAATCGACTTGGCGCTAATCTGAATTGTAAATCTTCATCTTCACATGTAGATATTTGTACATTCCATGGGCTAATTTATTATTCATCCTCTTCCAATATTAGGGGTCAAAAAGGCCAGGGTTACGGCATTCGAGATGTTTCACTTCGACTGACAGCTTCTTACACAGTAGCAGAGTTGGGGGTAGGAGAGCAGGACGGGAATGCCTTGGACATTTGCTCTACCATAGTGAGATAAATACTGCCGCAAAGAATGACGAAAAGTGATCGCGCATTTGCCCATTCCACGGTTATGCGGCCGTGTGCAAGTACACTTTTGCCGCTGACAAACACTTTGTCGGCTTTGTCGACAAAGGGGTTTATCGGGCAGAAGGGTTTGTCGCGATGCACGAAACTGTAGTTTGTCGAGGTGAACCCCAGGCAAAAATTTAGACAAAGCCTTTGTCGGTTGTATTGTTTTCAATGTAAAGTTGCATAAATGCATCAGTAGGACGCAATTTGTGCTTGCATTTTCCGACAAGGACGTGTCCAATAAAGCTTTGTCGACAAACATTGTCGTCATGCATCGCGACAGTCTGTTGTCCGACAATGGGTTTGCCCCGACAAAGGGGTTTGTCCGACAAAAGTTCTTGCATACGACCTATGGTGCAAATGTCCATGGCGCTGCCATCCCTCCGTTGAGGATCTCCCAGCCTCTCGACTCACCCTCGATGCTCCAGTCTGTTTATTCTGCTGAATACACTTATTCACGTTCAGCGCACAGTCAGGATACCATATCGGACCGAGCGTAGGCGTGCGTTTGAACGCCGTACAGACCTGGAAACCAAATGTTTTGGTGGAAATAACCCCTTATTTATTAGGGATACTTTATTGATTTGTTGTGGTTATGTCCCTCAGATTGAAGACCTTCTTCATTCCCTCAATCACTTTGGGTGCCATGATCAAAACTCCAGGCTTGGCGCGCACTGAGACATCGTACACACGACGGTCCTACAACGAATTGGTCTCCGTATTGGCTGAGGATACTGTAACGCGATTCTCTCGCCGCCACAACCGTAATCAATCGATATAATTAATGTAAAATGAGCGAGAGTCGGTCTGTAAATATTACGCTTGAAACCAATTTGAAAACACCACTAACGGTCAGAGAAGCGACGAAATAACACGCAAAATAGAGCGTGCACAGTCGTCAATGAGATGGAGTATTCGTACTCGGATAATGAACTTGGTTTGCGCGAAAGATAATGAAAACAAACAGCAACCTGCTTCTCCTTCACCGTCATGTAAGCCTTTTCCGGCAGCCTCAGTCCGAGAGAGAACATCCTCTCAGTCTTCTCATAGGTCACGATGCCTCTATAGTCTTTGATCGGAACGGGTGGTTTGCCGAATCTCTGAAAGAGCAAAACTTCATTGGTGGTGCATTGATAATTAGGGACAACTCGTCAATGCGTGATAAACGGACTGGAATTTGCAGACTGCGGAGGAGAGGGGAGAAGAACGAACCTTCTGATACAAGTCCTCAAAATGGTCAAGCGCCATGTGCACTCTGAGAGGGATCTCACTCGAGTCCATCATTCCATCCAGGCAGATATTGGGAATCTTCCCTCCGTCCATGTTCATCATTTCCACCATTTTGGTAGGCGGCTGATGGACCTGCGAGGATACTGTAGGTACAGAGCACCTCCACACAGCGTCTTTCACCACAAGGAACAAATTCCTCTCCTCAGCGCCTGCACATGATAGGAGTATACTGTATACGGTATGTATACAGTATACCTTTACCTTTTCATTCGACCATGTAAATTGATGGACCCGGTTCAATAAATGCCCACGCCGCTCACTCACCATTTGAAGTTCTTGTCGCAGCTCCCTCACATTCGTTTGAATCTCGTTGCCCCAGTTCCGGATCTGGAAATTACGGCATTGATTGATGCTTATGGTAGTGCCAATATAGTTTCCCCAGTTTCCGTCTTTTTACTCAGTCATCCTCATTTTCCCTCTTTACATTTTTTTCAACGATATATTTGAACGATTTAAGTTTCACGTCTTTAATTTCAATGACCTTTAATGTTAGTTATGTCTACGAGATTAAAGTAAGATAAATTTACCTCCATAGTTCTTTCCTTAAAATCTCCATAGAAAAGTGTTGAAAAATAGGGAGAGTGTAGAGCCAGAAACTGCAAGAAAGCGTACTAAGCGATATCGCAATATAAGAAATTTTTTTTTAATTTCAAGAAACAATGGCAACTGCAGAAATAAGAAGTACCTCTTTGCTGACCTCTGAGCAACAACTTCTTCTTCCATTTTCACTTTTCCACTCACTATAGGATACACTTCTGAGAGACTGCAAATGTAGAATAAATACATGAATGTATGATCGAATAAGAGCGCAGAGACTATCTTTACGCCATAGATAGACATACCAATACTGCACATTAAAATAACCCCCACCGCAATTGTTCCTTCTTCGCCACGCAATTTACGTTGACAATGATGATTCCAGCTGTGGCTTCCTGAGCAATCCTTTTTTTTATAACCGGTATGTTTTTTAGCAACATTGGAACGCACGAGATGCACCAAGCATGAAAAGAGTTAACTAATTGCAATGATAGCCAAACCGTATCCATAGGCGAGTGCAACTGCGATGAATGAACATTCTTCGTGGATGATAGACGTCCACGCTTTGCTTTCGGTTCTTCCGGTTCTACCTGCTACAACAAGCGAAAATAGAGTATTTTGTGACAAATAGCATTTCTTTAATATATTCAAATGTAGCGAACGTAAGAGTCTTCTAGAAGTGACAAGTATGCTTCCAGTCGCAACCTCCATTCAGCAGGAGTTTCCTCAGAAAACGAGTGGTAGACAGAGAATGTCGCTTCCTGAAGAAAGAACATCTTCAGACGAACACTTCTGTCTATTTACTGCTCAGAAGTAGGCTCAACAATAGCAGACTTTAGCGCCGATATACCTGATAATCGTCATTGGCTGTTCTCCATTTGACTGAGATGTCTGCTTCCGCTGTTTCACATCGTTCCTCACTAAACAAGAAGATATGAAAGATAAATTATAACTAGCAGAATGTGAAAATGATCAGCTATCGTAATATATAGACTTACGTATCCGGTTTTAGAGGCAGAATTTGAATGTGAAGTTGGTCAGTAGAACGAGAAAATGTCGCGGATCTGTAAGAGGATTATTCAACTTGTAGAACATCGATTCTCACTCAAGAAACGAGGACCGCAACTCACAATTTCTTCCGATCAGCACAAACGTCCACGTTTACTTTTCTCTTCTGATCGGAGAGCAAGAAACTGAAGTGTTCTCTCGTGTTCATCTGAAAATGTTATTTTCTAAAGGGAATATGCTGGCATCAAGAATAATTTGAGAGCAATATAACATAAATATTAGAGTACCGATTGCATCGCGTAAATAGAGTGATCTCGGAAGTATTGAAAACTGATGCGCGGAATACTGTATTGACGCAGCCGAAAATATTGAGACGGTACCATTCCTTGTTAGAACAACATTGTGATAAAAAAATTTTGTGAAAACGATTATTTTGCTCTAGAGCTATCTTGGAATGACACCTCACAGGAAGAATTCCGAGCAGTCATTTTGCTAGGGTGTCAAAAACCGACATTTTAATCATATAGGACGCACAAGGTATCGCACACAAACGTGTGTAAATTTAGATGTAGCACGAGATAAATTAGGCAAAAAGAATCAATCAACGAAGATCCATAAAAGAAAATAGCATAATAATCAGATTCAAAGGAGATAGTTGTCCGCGTGATAACGCATAGTCTGCATCACGCATAGGAGAACATGGCTAAAAAATAATTCTTTATTAGAACTTATCAAAATGGACGAAACAAAAACTGTCGTAGTAATGAGTGCAAAAGATTTTAAAAAACAAATGTTGGTGAATCTGTTGCAATTCTTAAGAAAAGATAATAAGTAAATACTGGGCTTTAAACACAGCGGGTACTGAGTCAAATTGTGAGAAGCAAGAAACAATTATCATCGTGAGCGTAATTTGTATTTACCGTCAGTTATCAACAAAATTTCGATGGTAGAAGTTAGCAATATACATTTACAAGGATTTGCACCATCCAGATAACCCAACGTACGCTTGGTTGTATCCACCGGATCCACCACCGAAGCCGTAGTTGTTTCCAGCATCACTGACCAGATTTCCAAAGAAATGCCCCTTGGTGTGCTTTTGGTCAGTGATTTCAAATGTAGAGAGAGAATTTGTGTACAACAGGCATCCACTTTCCTTGCGAGGAGTCGTTCCCTCGATGTCCTCCCTCCAATTCTGGTTGACTGCGTACCTTTTTTGAATGTGCAGACACAGCTATGTTTTCCTTGCGCTTTCCAGTCACGTCAGACCCAAAAAGCAGCACAAAGGACCAAGCAATCGACGGTATGCGGTCGAAGAACAACTTGAAGCGCAATCCACCACGATACGGGTCATCAACCCACACCTGAAACAATATAATAAAACCTTTGTAAGTATTGTAGAGTAACCTGCAGCTGATCCATCGAGTTAATGTTATTCATAATGATCATGTCTGATAAGTGCTGAAAGAGTAACATATATAGAATAAGTAATGAAAACTTACTGTAACAACAGCAACAGCCGTTTCGGGAGAAGTAGTCGGAGCTACTTGGCAGAAAGCATCCTTCAAAGAAGAAGGAGATGTGAATGATGCCAGAGCATGCTTCTGAAATGGTTAAATTATTTTTCATGACCGTGCCCCAGGGCCCGTATCTATGAACGCTGCAAATTGTTTGCGTGGCGAACGTGACGTCATTTGAGTAGGGAATTTCTGCAAACCGCTCCCCTCGCCTTTGGCGTCACGTTTTATTGGCAAACTGTTTGTCGCATTCAAGAGTATGGCCCCGGGACCGAAAGATATATAGACATGTACTGAGGCAAGACTAGCCCCTTGACAATGACCGTGACCACTTCCCAACAGCAAATAATAACATACCAATAGATCGGACTGGTCGCAGTAATTAGCAGATTGCAAAAGAATAGAAGCGTCCTTCTGAAAAAAAGACATAGTAAGGAAATTTTTCGCAGGTGACAACCTCATTCAATTTCACAGACTGCAGGTATTTCGAGCACTTTGCAATGAGGCCAATCATTTCACATCGACTTGCTGACTCGAGCAGCTTACAGGCAAGATCAACTGAAACATTCAATTTTTGCTGGTAAGAGACCAGAAAATTACCGGACCGAGGAGAGAGAGCGAAAAATCCGTGTGTTCAAGAAAAAAACTAGCGGGAAAAAGAAGAACTAACCAGACAAAGGAATGGAACCGGGAGTACTAATCATGTGTAGAATAGAGCTGAGGTCTCCACGTGTCAGAAATGGTAGAGGAACTAGCTGAACAGAATACCGTAATCAGATTTTCGTCCTAAGCAACTGAATCCACCTCCATTTCCTTCTCCTTGAAATCTCCATAGAACAATGTTAAGAAGTAGGGAGAGTGAAGCGCCAACTATATTCGAATTTTTGAAATAATAAAATAGCAACAAGTTTTCAAACCTCCTTGCTCACACAAAGCACATCCTCTTCTTTCACTTTGACCTTCCCACAAAGGATGCGAAACGGACTAAAAGAGATTATATTTAAAAAAAAAGGAAATACCTGATGTGGTTGGACATATTCCTACCGCTCTTTCGAAATACGTAAATTTTTATAACACCAACCACACTATCCTAAATGGAATTATGAAAGTCCTTGCAATCTCATATTAAAAGATATCCGAAAAAATACCGGAATCATTTCTGGTTGAAGTTTGCTTGAATGAGCTTTCGGTGATTCGTATTTCTGTTGAAAATTACGATAAGAACCATCGAAAAATGATCGCAACATACCTCAATTGACTGCATCAATGGAATGTATCCGTCCAATCTCAGCCTCCACTCTACAGGATTCTCTCCAGAAAATATGTGAGAAGTTGTGCACTTCGCTTCCTTAAAAGGGCTTCCTTCGCGTTTCTCACAATTTCAAAGCAAACGTATTTAACAACAGTAGAAACGTGATTCCCACCTGGTCAACTCCATCAGAAGTCTTCCATGACATTGAAAATTTTGCATCAACGGAAAGGGGCCCTTTTTGTCTGAATTTATCGATCGATATAATTATATTGCACGAAAGAAAAACAAACTCACATTATGCCAAGTTTAGGGACAATCGAAGCGTAAAATAATCCATCATCCTCCACAGCGACAGTGGTGCTACGAAGAAAATATGAGCGATCTAGAAATAACACCTGCGCTAACTTACAATTCCCTTCGAGAGGTACAAATATTTACTTGTATCACATTCTTTCCATCGGGAAGCGTTAGATTGGTCTGTAGCCACGTCTCCATCTGGAAGGCGATATCAGCTTATTTAGGCTTGAAACCGTGCGCCTCGGAAGAGAATGAATACAAGTCGGGAAAATAAGAAAAACCGCGTAGAGAATTCACAATCATCGATCTTGCGTCAATGAAAAGCGATTTTGTGACTCATTCGGTCTTGCACATCATAGATAACCGGTCGGAATAATGGAACAGAGATTTATGTTCCACTTACTTTCTAAAATTCACTGCATACAATCGTAGCTTCTTGGGTTTCTAAATCGGTAGTATTTCTCATCAGTCTATTCCACTCGGGCGGCTGTCTATCCAACCAAGGCGCCATCCCTCCGTGGGTTGGGAATTGGTAGCGGTGCCCGCGAACAAAGATCCCCTGGAGAAAACGCTTGGAACGCCAGGGTGTAACTCCTAATCGACTGGCCCAGCAGTCCACCGGCAGGAACACATCCCCCTGACCCCGGAATAAAGAAAGAAAGGCTGTCTATCGAAAATAGAGACGACAGCCCGCGGAGAGTAGACTCATGAAAAATGTACTTTACTACCGATTTAGAAACCCTAGTACCTTCACTGGCCGTACTATCGTCTACGCCTACGTACGCAAGCCACACTGGAGTATAAAAATAACCTTGTACGATATCAAAGCCCAATGAAAATGTTCCAGAAATACACACCAAATGATTGTGAAATATCTTCACGACTGTGACGCGCAAACAAATACTCCAAAAACAAATAACAATGGAACGTCTTTATGCATTCTTCAAGGACAGCGAAAGATAAATAGTGAGAAACAAAGAAACATTTAAAGACTGTGAGAAATAGCAAACGAAATACAATGATGAGGCAATAAAATCAGATCCAATCCTAAATGTAACATCCGAAATTATTTGAACTAAGGGTAGAATTGCTGCGAAAGTGGGAGATGTCACCCATGGTGAGCTTTCCAAAGAAATATTTTGGTTTGTGATTTGGAATGAATTAGTGGAATTTGTGTACAACATGTACCCTTCTCCATTACGAGGAGTCGTTCCTTCGATGTCCTCCCTCCAATCAGAATCCACAGTGAACAGCTTCGAATGTCCGTCCATGCGAATTTGCTTATTGGAATGGCGATTGAAGTCCAGCGTGAAGAGAAGTACAAATTACCACGCGATGGTTGGAATTTGATCGTAGAAGAGTTCAAAGCCGAGCTTGTGGTCATCCCAAGGCTCGTAGATATACACCTAAAAATATGTTACATAGATAACGTTACGGTGATACAGCATTACCTCCAACTGATTCAGCGAACTAATGCCTTTCATGGTGACCATATCTGACATGTGCTAAAAACTTAACCATTACAAGTAGCGCCAAAACAAACATACTGTAATGACAGCCACAGCAGTTTCGGAAGAAGTAGTCGCAGCTACTGGACAGAAAGCATCTCTCAATGAAGATGGAGATACGAAAGCGGCCAGAGCCTGCTTCTGAATGGGTTCTTCTGAATCATTTGCAATGAAAGGTTAAAAAAGATTAGGTACAAAAATACATATATGATATGCCAGGACAGATGCGCTACTAGACCAGTGACAACGACCGTAGCCACTTTTAAAATAGCAAAAATAACTTACCAAGAGATCGGATAAGCCACATTCGTCCGCAGATTGCAGAAGAATAGAAGCATCCTTCTGAAGAAGAAAAAAACGTACTTGTATGGCAATTTTCCGCATGTGTCAACCTCGTTCAAATTTCACGGATTGCAAGTATTTCGAACACTTCGCAATGAATCCAAGCAATTCATATTGGTTTGCTTTCTCGAGCAGCTCACAAGCAGCATCCATTAAATAATGCCAAATTCGAAATTGAAAGAAGAGCAGCGAACCAGACTGAGGAATCGAACCAGGAGTACTAATCATATGAAGAATAGAGCTAAGTACTGAACGGGTCAGACCAGGCAGAGGAACTACCTGAACAGAACGGCCAATTTACAATAGAACAATTGAACCCACCTCCATTTCCTTCTCCTTGAAGTTTCCGTAGAATAGTGTAGAAAAGTACTGAGAGTGAACAGCCAACAACTGGGAAAATATCAATTCTATAGTTGAAAACAACATCGAACCTCCTTGCTCACAAACAGAACTTTTCCATCCAGCAACACTTTTCCACATGGGATGCGAAAAGGACTGAATATCAAATAAAACAAGAATAGAGCAAGAAAAAACCTGATGTTTTTGTTAATATTCTTACCGTTATTCAGCAGAACGGAAATTGTAATGACACCAATAAAACCATTCTAAACCGAAATATTCGGGGGAAATTTCAACGCAGCAGGAAATGAGGATACCGAAAGATTCATTGCAGGCAAAACATCGCTTCCATTCTGCATCACCGTCGAGCTCTCACATGCACTCTTCGCAGCCAGTTTGTATGTCTTAAATGCCAAAACAATGTGGAACTACGGATAATAAAGCGTGAACCTCGATAGACTGCAACAATGGAAGGTATCCATCCAGTCGAAGCCTCCACTCGGCAGGGTTCGTTCCAGAAAATACGTGTGAAGTTGTGTCCTTGGCTTCCTAAAAAGGTGGCATTTTATTACAATTTTAAACTAAAACTATAAATTAAAAGTAGAACGTATAGCTCTCACCTGAATCACCCCTTCAGAAGTCTTCCATGACATTGAAAAATTGGCACCAACACATAGTGGCCTTCCATGCCTGAATTTGCCGATTATTGTAATGTACAACAGAAGGATTTCACAATTGGTCCGATAGAGGAACAATTGTAGCGTACAGCAAATCATTGAGTCTCTTAGCTGTTGCATCACTGCAATGAAATGAGTGCTTCATGTGATCAATGTGATTGCAAACTCACAATTCATTCGGAGAGGCACAAATGTTCACTTGTATCACTCCCTTTCCATCGGGAAGCACAAGATTAGTCTGCTGCCATGTTTCCATCTGAAATGAGGTAGAAATCAAAGCTGGCAAAGCAATGACAACGACAGTCACTATACTCACAAAGAACAAAAATATCACAGAAATCGCAATTGAATAAGGCATCAAATGTAGCCAACGGTTTTAGAGTTAGAGAATGCGTCATACTGGTATCAAAATCATAGTTAAAAATTGTGAAGTTCAAACTATTAAGGCATGTGCGGTCAGGTTGCCGGTCAGTATTAGTCAGGATTCGCTGTTCTATTATAAAGCAGCGCTCTCTCACCACTCTCTAATTGGCAACAGACCGACGGTCTGACAGCACGGGTGAAAGTTCGGACAATGAGACGAGAATACAGCGCAATATATCAAACATTACTAAGCAATTGGGGGAAATATACGGTAGATTTTGAACGGGAAAGGCACTTCAAAAACATAGTTGCAACCGTATCGATGTTTCTGCGAATTCCGATTAAGAAATGACAGAAACGTTTTTGGCAAAGCGCCAAATCAGTAACTTTCGTAGCAGTCCATTTACAAGTTTAGTTTGCTTTATCTCGGACTGCCAAGAAATTTTTACCATACTGTAGGGTTCCTTAGAGCAGAGTGTGGAGCATCTTTTTATTGATTTGTAAAAATGATTTTGTTGTAATAGTGGACGGAATCTAATAGTGACCGCTCACTTATCTGCCATTGACTGATCGAAGCAGAGCCAATTTACCTAATTCATAACAAATGCTTTTAATTTCCCTTTTCATTTGTTTCTCATCCTTCAACTGAAATGTTCTCATTGTCAGGTGACAGAACGGCCAACGAAGTACAGCCATCCAGTGACTATTTCCCACTGAACGATCTTCCCGTTGGAATGCAGTTGGGTATGTACGAGTATCTGAATGACTGGACTCTCAATGAAGTGAGAAAGGTTGGTACTTTCCATAATGTCTTCCTTTCCTCACTTCTTTCTTAAGGTGGACAGACTGAGAAGAAGACTGGTGGATGGAAATCCTCGTCTTTTCGAGAAGCAGCGTCTCATTCCAAAGTGAGTTTGTTATTCATTCATTCGGATATTCAAGTTTTCGCGCTTTTTCAGTTGACTAAACATAATATTATGAGATGAGATGTTTGAGATTGTTTGTCCAATGCGCTAAAAATGATTTTGTATCTAAATGAATTCTCGGGCTTGGAAAATTCACTTCCTTCCTTTACAGTTTTATGTGACACGAACAATAATATATAATAATTGTAAAGCACCCTTCCT
>JACMIF010001621.1:0-22443 GCA_014805445.1 Diplogasteroides magnus | reverse complement strand
TGTGACGTCATCAGAGAGAATGACGTCACGTGACTCATATGTTAAGTAGGGGCAGACTCATAGTCCATGATGACATAGGTGACCATACCTAAAACGAGTTCCTCGTTAGCGAACACCACCTAATGAACCAATGTGACAAGACTTATGCAACAACCTAATACCTGGAACGCTCTTCCGGCTGCGGTGGCCCAGCTCCAACCATCACGTGATTTGGTGGCAGACGCTAAAAATCAACTAGGTCAAGGACTCTTTATGTTCCAAAATGGTAAACAGAAACATGAATGATAAAACCAAAAAATCGGGTTTTATAAGAAAAAAAATAGTTCAGAGACGTCGGCTCACGTTTTCCTTGAATGTCGTCGGACTCTGAGTCACTTCAGCTGCTGACTGCCGATTCGAGTCCATGTTTCACGGTGGAAAGTAGCCTCTTGAATTTTGAAATTATTTCTTAAAATCCTTATAAAGAGATCAATTTTAGAGGAAAATGTACACAATTCAACAGCGAAAGAGGTCCCAAGGCGGTCTGTGGAGAGAGTATTTTCTGCCCCGGGCCATTCATTCTGTTGCTAGGGCCCGCACAAAGTGGAGTGTTGCCTACTTTGGCATGGCTCAGCTTTGCTGTCATTCCTCTCCAAAGAGCGGTCGTCTCTTGTCGATAGAATTATCTGTAGAAGGAACTGATGAAGAATTGGGATTGACCTTTGGATCGAACTTGCATCTTCTGGGTCTGTGCTCTTGCGGGAGCGGATGTCTGTCGTTAATCAGAGAATACTGGAAATGTGATGGGGGGCCAGACAGAAAAGAAGAAAGGTCCAAAACTCAAAATGAATGACGAGTATGGGAGTCTTCTACCTATAACTAATAGCCGTTGGCTGCACCTTAGAGACAAGACAAAGCTTGCAGAAAGAAGTAACAATATAGCAAAAAATAGATATGCCAACAGTGAAATTTCCCTCTTTTTTGAATGGATCAACTGTATTTGTGTAAATGCACCCGCTGAAGTCCTTTCATCATGGGACATTGCATGCCGCCCCTCTTAAGGGATTGGTGAGACATATATCATTCAAGTCAACCGATTTGAGAATCAGTCTATTTATTTAGCTATTGGAACATATATGAACATTCAGCTCAGCGACGGAAGTCAGTCGCTCGCAGGAAGTCACATTAAGAGGGGGCACTTTCATCCAATGAAAACAGCAAAAAGTGCGAAAAGATGATGATGATCTACTGAGGAGAGACTGCACATGACCAGTTTAAGTAATCTTTCGGAATATGAAACTTACGTATTGTAATGTAACCGCACAAATCTTTTGCTTTCCTATATATCGGACAGCAGAAACATATTCAGGCTCTTCTCCTCATCTGTAATTCATGCCGAGCACTCGACTGTGAAACGTGCAAGTACTGCTGATTCGGAGCAGCTAGCATCCCTCCCCCCTCTTCTCCCTCCCCACGCACCATGTGCAATAGTGATTCCATCCTCAATACTCATTTTGACGGGCATGTTCGCTAACCTCGTAAGATGTCTTACTAGATGCGAGCAGAGGGAACGAATGGCTTATCTTACAATTAGACGCTAGTTAATTTACTGAATTTTTCTCTTACAATGCAATGAAAGTGAATGAAAGATGACAGTTAGTGTGCGATGTTTCACGGATCCTATAACTTTCCAGAGTATTACTTATCCGTGATCTTAGGGAAACAGAGAGCATTAAAATAATCTTACGATAATAAACACCATGCTCGCTTCTCTTAATTTTCTCCCCAGCAGGCATTCATTCAAACCGCCAAAAGCGATGGCACTCTGAGATACGAAGAGTGCGGACGGATCGAAGGGAATAAAACTAGGGTGTTGCTTTCGGGTATTTATGACAGCCGGTCACCTCCTCGTCGTCTAACTTCATTCATAGCGGTCGTCTTTCACTTCGCAGAGACGACCGC
Organism: Diplogasteroides magnus; assembly: GCA_014805445.1. Taxonomy (NCBI): domain Eukaryota; kingdom Metazoa; phylum Nematoda; class Chromadorea; order Rhabditida; family Diplogasteroididae; genus Diplogasteroides; species Diplogasteroides magnus. The sequence continues at coordinate 20,502 of JACMIF010001621.1, read as the reverse complement.
TACGAGTGAACTTAGGCGACTAGAAATGGACGGCTGTCAATAAATACCAGAAAGCGACATCCTAATATTTAAATACGTATTCGTTCATGCAACGAGGAGAGTGATTTATTATGCAATCAATGATCTGCAAACATGACGTTGAGGTACAAGGAGTGCAAATGCTATTTATACTATCGTTTAAATCGCTTCTAGGTGACAGAGGAAAGGCAATCAAAAGACCGAAATCATGTCAATTGAGGAATCAGTCGGAGGAAGCAAGTAGGCTGCGATTATTGTTGGCAGAATGATTGCATTATTTTATATGGATTGAAACCTATGCCAAAAAATAATGAATCTGTCACACTTCATATTAGTAGAGGCGGTCAAGAGGCCCACGAAGACGCCACTCCAATGGAGCGAAGCTGAAAAAGAATCATTTTCTTAAAAGTAGCACCATGGACATTTGATCCATAGTGTTGAAATACACAGATGCGCCATTATCGCATCTCCATTATGAAGGCGCAGCTGTCGATTACACCATAATGGCGCAAATGGCCCATGGCGCACTTGTCGTTCACCAATTTAGTATTCACCTCAGACTTGGACAACAGAAGATCGACGTGAATTGCACGGAAAACAGTGTCTCTGCACTCAGCCATGGCCAAGGAGATGCGATTGGCCTGAATACGAGACTTATGATGGTTAGAGTGATCTGAGCGTGCGCGAAATTGAAATTTTCCCCTCCCACCTAATATTTAGGGGTTCACAATCGGGTATTTATTGACAGCTGTTGACTAGAGACAGTGAATTGACTCAAATATTGACATCCGTTCATTAAATACACGTATGCGAAACCCTTGGAATATCCCCGTCACGGTGAGGGTTCGCGAGTTCACTATTGCACATTTACACGAAAGCGGCATTATTGGAGTTCTCAAATCATTGTTTCCATCCCCATAAATCCCCACTCTAAATAAATTTAGTTTATTTTCTCACACTATGTCCAGCAGTAGCGGTTAGGGTCTGGGATCATTCTCACCCTAGATATATTATTCTCATTGTAAGTAATTCTCGCTTTGAAACAATAATTTTTTTTTAAATATTTTGAACACTCAGAACCAACAAGCATGTTCAGGAAATAAATGAAAAAACTTAACTCGGGGTAAAGATTTGGTCGGTTAGACATATAAAATACCCAGAATAATAGGGACTCACAGAATAATACCACAGAATGATGAAATGATATGCCCACTTGCAAGAACGAAAAAACACTTTTTCGATCGATATTTTTGCTTATCCTCCGACCACGAAAAACCCTGACTGGTCAATGCAAAATACGGTGGAAAAACGACGAAAGATAACAGGGTCAGCAGAGACTTTTGCCTCGCTGGCAGAGAAATATTACAAGCAGCAGCAAAAATATATAACGATATTCGTGGTGTCCGTGTTAGTTTTGGTGGGCCCAGGTATGCAACACGAAAACTATATATTAATGCGACTTACCCACACTTGCATGCGGCATCATTCTGTGATACTTATCCCATCCACATAAATCCCCACTCATTATTTTCTCACATTGTGTCCGCGGTCAGGGTCCGGGGCCATTTTCACTCTATCATTGTACGTCAATCTCTCTTCGAAACAACAATTTTTTAAACACTGGTCTCGAGGAACGGAATTCAAGCATGGTGAGCAAAAGTCATGAAGTATTTGTTCGCCGCGTGAAACATATCTCGTGCTGAAAATTTGGTCGCTAAAACATTGTGATAGGGACTCGAGTCTAAGGGCTACGATAAAGAACATAATTAGTCACTTCAGTTTCATCCTTGTGAATGAGAGCGTCGGCCTTGCGCTTGGAGAGATCCACGAGCCGGACCTGACAGAATATTATTTGTAAAATGAAATAATTTAATTTTAAAGAAAATCAAACTTCATATTCACCCAGCCTCTGAATGGCGCGCAAACACACGTTTGCCTCGACTTCCATTCCTCTCTGAAAGAGACTGCCTCAAATGAGAAAACAAGTGTTGAAATTGTTCTATGAATTCAATCAATCAATGATCACGTTCATGAGTCAAATTGCTAATCCAACAAATCTGTTGGAGTACGTTAGCAAACCAATCGATTGCGTGTAAGTACGGTGGAAGCCATGGGTTTACAGTACCTCCATCGCCGACTGTCGCTTATCCCCGAGGACCTTCTTCACTATGCGGATACTAGACAGAGGGTCTCCTAAACATATTTACGATTGCTAAAAGAAAGAAAACAATGGAAAAATACCCGCCAGTCCGTTACTGGTCGTGATCATGCCCGAGCCTTGACTGAAATGGCATTCGAATTCTCTTAGACTTATATTATTCAAAGCCCTTTTTCAGAATATTTCGAAAAATTGTGCGGAAGGCATTTGTATCCGGAAAGGAGTTTTCAGCCAATTCGGAGACCAAACGTTGCGATTATATACAAACGACAAGTCGACCCTTATAGATAATCCCTGTGTTAACATTTTGTTTTAAAATTAGTTTTACAAAGTGCCAAAAGGGACATAACAATCATTCCACTTGATACTCTTTTTCTTGTCAGCGTGAAACATATCCAAACTTACGCTAAATTTTTTAAACATAAATATTCTGTTGAAACATATATGAAAGCACGAGTGTTGGACGTGTGAGTGAGTCTGATAAATGACCGCAATGTAAAAATTAGAAAATGATAAATGTACATTTTGCCGTTTTAAAATCATTGGCATTAATTTCTTGCTTGACTCTTTCATTACCTGTCCATTGGCTGTGGTGGCAGAGGCGAAGGAGCCGGTCGCATGACCGGTGGACGAGGCTAAATATCCTGATTTTGCCAGTTACGGTGTCCAAACAGCTTGGTTTGGTCCGAAAAGCTCCAGTTCATTGTCGAATTCAAATCATTGTTTACAAGTTGAAAGCAAAATTTTGATGATTACCGCAGGAGCCGGACTGCGCGCCACGGCTCGTGAAGTCCTGCCAGCGGATGAGGCACAGGTCTTTCTGTCTGCAAGATCATCATGTTTTGGGACAAATGACAATGTCAGCGTCAGGTAATTGGCCACAATGTCAACATTGGCTCTACAAGGCAAGGAAGGGAAAGCACGCAGTGTGAATTTTTCTTTCGTCCAATTCCCTCGGAACTGTTGCCTCTCTCATGTGATGGACAACAGCTCCGAGGGAATTATATGAAAGAAAATGCACACTGCGTGTTTTCTCTACCCTATTCCAGTCCCGAGGCGACACAGATACAAGTGATTCATTTATGTTTTCCGTCAAGAATCACTACAAGCGCGCTCTCTGTTTTGTTTCTCCCAAGTGTACACCCTGAAACATATATTTTTGCCAATAAATATTAGAGGGTAAAATCCAAAATCGCCATGATTCTTGCGTAGTTCAATGAAACACATGAAAATATGGCTGGATACAATTTACCGTTGAGACCTTCGAGGTAGCTCTTTTGCCTGAGCCAGGGTGATGATAAATGTTCCGCGGAGGTGAAAAAGCGCGCGAATCGGCCAACTTCGAAAAAGCGCGCCGCGGCGCGTTATTGCGAAAGAGGCTGGTGATGGTGGCAGCTAGTGAGGTCTTGCGTGGGGAGTCTATGATATTTATGTACAGTGGCTAATATCAGATTGTGCGAAGATAATGTATGTGAAATGAAGTTTCATCATTACTTATGAGTCAACCTAATAGAACGTTAATATTCAGTTGAAACATATGTGAACGCACGAGTGTTGGACGTCTAAATGAGTGAGTCCGATAAATAACCATTACGTAAAGATGAGAAATGCACTATTTACCGTTTTGAAATTCTTGGCATTCATGTCTTGCTTGACCATTTCATTTACCTGTGCAAAGCCATCGGCTGTGGTGGCAGAGGGGAAGGAGCCGGTCGCACGACTGCTGGAGGAGGCTGAATTTACAAGTTTTTGCCAGGGAACGATATATGGACCGTTTTTCGTCCGAGTTGTACTCTCTCGCTGATCATAAACGACCGGTCGAATAAGAGCGCATACAAACGTCAGTACAAAAGTCGTTCACTAGATTTAGCCAGGCATGATATCAACGAATTTCATGGTATTTACAGACAAAACAGATTGATTTGGTACCCAATAGTCCCAGTTCACTGGCGAATTCAAATCAATTTACCCAAAACGCCCAATTGTATGAACATTCTAAGTATGGTTGGCAGTTTGACAAAATTTTCGTATATGTTTCACCGTGGCTACATATATTGAATTTATAAAAAATGTGAAACATATCCGAAAATTTAGTCAAACAGCCAACCTTAATTCTAATGCTTACCGCGGGAACCGGACTGCGCGCCACGGCTCGTGAAGTCCTGCCAGCGGATGAGGCGCGCGTCTTTCTGTCTGTAATATAGCCATATATTTACTAGCGTGGGCCGTTCGAAGCCCACTCCAATATGTACCTATTGCATGAACAACAGCCTCTTTGCCGCTGGCGATTAGCCGAGATGGCAACGCAGGCGCCTTCAGAAGCGAAAAGGATACAAGAAAGATATTTTTTGCGACTCAATTATCCTGACACAAGCGCATTCTTACTTTAATTTCTGCTATGTGAACGCATTGAAACACACATTTTAGCGAACATATTTTAATGGATAAAATGTATAATATAATCGACATGACTCTTGCCCATTTCAATGAAACGCATGAAAATATTTCACGCAATAAATTCAATAGCTTTTCCCAGAAAGTCATTCAGAATTCGCCCTCCATCCTCTTCGAATCTGATGGAATCGTCGCGGATGCAGGCGCGTCCATTCTTTCATTCGTCTTTTAATTGTCAGGGGACGGCATAGAGCACTGGTATTCTAACGTAACACCATCAGAATGGTGGAAGTATTAGGTTTCCAGCCCAACAGTTATAAATAAATACCTCGTACGAAGATACGACTACTGTGACGTCCTGTCAGGCCATCCGGTATTACTTTTACATCATTTTTCTCCGCTAGTCATGGTTTTATATGTTTCGCCTCAGTGTTTAGTAGTGGAATCGATGTGAGAAACAGCTTCCTTGCATTTCATCCTTTATGAAGCATTAAAAATAATACCTGCACTGCTCGCTCTTGTCGTGCGTTGTTCACGTCGACTGTCAAGCGTGAGTCCTATACCATTTCTTATTCTGTTTTATTATTAATTTTACTAACCGTCCGCTTCCTTCATCGGATATCCGAGTACGACGATGCGGTCGATGCCGACCTGAGAGAGTTACAGTGGTTATCAAGATTTGTTTGAGCTCCATTGGATACCATTAGGGATTAAAATCGGTAAATATGTTGTCATTCTTCTTCACCGCTACGTTGTCTCATTGCCTCATAGACAACAGCGAGGCGGAGAAGATCGAAAAGGACGTTGGACCACAAGCCACAGGAAGTTTCCCACTTGATCGGCGTAGAAGGTTCTTTAAAACAAAATAAAATATTTAAAAATTTAAAAGAAAATATAACAATTTAAGAAAACGTGCCATACTTTGCTTCCATTCTCGTCTTGTCTCTCTTCTTGAAGTGCATTTCGCCCTTGGCACCGTACTTGGCTCGTCTGAATATCGATTTTTGTGGGCAAAATAATTGTAACTAGACTTGAATCTGGCTATACTCTGGTTGTGCTGTATTTAGCAGCGTACTATAGCGACGGATAGAAAACGATGGCACTCCTTTTATTATTTTTTGTATTCCGAAGCGATGAACAATTTCAGCAATATCACAAGTCAAAACATTAGTTTATGAGCGCTGTGAAACATAACTCAACCTCACAAATTCCCCGAAGATCAAATAGGCATAGGCCGTTCAGAATGTTCAATAAGGTTTCTATAACGGTTTTTTATAAATTCCTCGTTTGTATAGTTCCATTGTCTATCATATGAAACAGACAATCGTTACTCAGAGCTCAGACGAACGAGAAATGCACTAAATTATCGTTCTAATTCGAGGATATTCTAAACTAAGAGTACTGGTGTATTCAGAATCTGGCTCCATCGTAGTCCGGCTCGTCTCCAGGAAGACCGCGTCCCACTCAGATTTCAATGGAGGAAGCTGAAATAAGTGAATTTTTCATCTCTTACCAAGTATCAAGCATATAAGAGTGAACCTTTACTGATATTTACCACGCTCTCTTGGAGAGAGTCGACAAATCTAAGGGGTTTCTGGTGGTGGCGCCGTCGATTTGAGCGAGAGCCCAAACTGCGTGGTGGTGGTGATAGGGGTATGGGTGGACGTTACTAGACATATAGTCATTGGGTCTGATTCGGCCATATAGGAGCGATAAAAATTGCGAAATAGTGTAAAATCGGGGTTTTCTTGATTTCTCTTCCGATTTTTACTGCGGTTTAAAGACGTGCGTTGGGAGATCGAAAACATAGTCACTAGTACAACTTTGCTCTTTCCAGCAAAAATACTTAGCCAACGACATAGGTAATTTTTGATTTTTACCGAATTTTTCCTCAAAAAATTCGGTATTTCGATGACGTATTAAATTCTGCCATAAATCAGGAACCATAAAATAAGCGTCTCTTACTATATTTATTAAATTCTCTATTTTCTGGGCTACAACCATAGGGCATTCCCATATTTTACAAAAATCCGAAAAGCAGTGCCCTGATTTTTTGAAAGGCAAAAAACTGCCCAAATTGGTGAAATCGTCCAAGTTTGTGGTGCCATATTTCATTGCAAACTCGAAAACAAACTTCCAACACAAAAGTTTCTTGTTTTGAAGTCCTCTTTCGATATTGATACTGAAAAGTAGGTGTCATGTCACCGACTCAAAGTCGGTTTTTGGACATGGACTACACCGAAAAATCGAGTAAGTGAAAAATGGCCCAAAATTCGCTACCGATGACCTATGACTTTTAGCAGCAATTTTGAAACAGTATTTTTTGAGAAAATTTTTGGCGCAAAGATGAGCTTCTAAAATCAACTTTGGACCGAGTTATGATGAGTTATGAAATTATCTTTCGGAAACATTTCGAAATAAACAGAGTGTCATAACTCGGTCCAAAGTCGATCTCAGAAGCTCATCTTTGCTTCTTTTCTCAAAAAATACTCTTTCAAAATTGTTGCTAAAAGTCTTAGGTCATCATCTTTATGTTCCTAAACGGTAAACAGAAACATAAATGATAAAACCAAAAAAATGGATTTTTATAAGAAAAAAAAAGTTCAGAGAAGTCATCTCACGTTTTCCTTGAATGTCGTTGGGCTCGGAGCAACTTCCGCTGCTGACTGCCTATTCGAGTCCATGTTTCACGATGTAAAATCAGCTTCTCAAATTTGTACCTCTAGATATCCTGATAAACGATCTATTTTAGTTGTAAACGTACACAATGCAACAGCGAAAGAGATCCCAAGGCGGCCTTGGGAGAGTGCATTTTCTGCTCCGGGCTTTTATTTATTCGGTTGCTAGGGACGGCAAAGCGGAGTTTCCTCCAGTTTTGCATGGTTCAGCTTTGCTGTCATTCTCTTCTGTCGAGCAGTCGTCACTCCATTGTAGAAGGGATTTTTTGTATCATTTTCAGTAGAAAGGAGTGAAGAAGAGAGCGCGTGAGTGTACTCTATGACTAGCCGCCGTTGACTACCCTTTCGAGATGAGTTACAGTCTGCAGTGCGGAACGATTTTTGGACTGACTTCTGTCGATACTCTCATTTGACCGGTCGTCTATGTTACGCGAGATAGAATGAATAGCCGGTGCGCGTGGACGGAAAACGGTCTAAGTCGTTCCGTAGCTGGCAGTTAGTATGCGAGATTATTTATGTTTCACGAATGCTAAAACTTGATTGATTAAGTATGCAACCAATGAACTTGGATCATGGCCTTGAGGTACAAGGAATACAAATTTAATGCTATCTTTTAAAATCGTTTCGAGGTGACAGAGGACAAGGTAAAAGACCGAAATAATGTGAATTGAGGAATCAGACAAGTAAGCAGAGATTATTGTTGGCAGAATGTTTACTTATTTTATATGGTATGATTGAATCATATGCCAAAAGGCAACCAATCTGCCATATATAGTAGATAGTGGTTTTTCTAAAACGGTAATTTTATTAGAGAAAGTTTATTTCTCATTCGTCTAATCTCCGAGGAGCTGTTATCTCTCACATGCGATAGACAACAGCTCCGAGGGAATTGGACGAATGAGAAATGAACTATCTCGCATGAAATTGCCGTTTAGAAACACTAGCAGATAGAGACAGTCAAGAGGCCCACGATGACGCCACTCCAATGGATCGAAGCTGAAAAAATGAGCTTTCTTTTAAAAAAGCACCATGGACACTGATCCATAGTAGTGAAATTTACAGATGCGCCATTATCACGTCGTCATTATGAAGGCGCATCTGTCTATTTCACCATAATGGCGCAAACGGCACATGGCGCACTTGTCGTTCACCAATTTAGTATTCACCTCGGACTTGGACAACAGAAGATCGACGTGAATTGCACGGAAAACAGTGTCTCTGCACTCTGCCATGGCGAAGGAGATGTGATTGACCTGAAAGAAATTGAGACTTCTGATGGTTAGCGTGATCTAAGCCTGACAAGCAAACCACCGGAGGCCGCCGAGAAATTGGAACCATTCACTATGTGGGATGAAATTGGGTTGAAATAAGAAATTTTTTAAGATATTAAAAAAGTGGGGATATTGCCTGGTTTTCGAGAAAAACGACAAGATAACGACAGAATGGATACCGTACTCCCACGGACGAATCCAAGGAAGACCACCTATAAGATGGAGAGATGATTTGAAGAGAATGATTGGAATAAACAGGTGGAGCTTAACAAGAGAAGAATTTCCCAAGCCATGAGACGGCATATCGACCAGATATTGATTCCGTGATAAATTGATTGATTGATTGATTTCGAGAAAAAAGCGTCTAAACGCTCGAAAATGTCAAAACTTGCTATGTTTGAGAATTTATTACGCGAAATTCAGACTTCACTGGAGGACGTGTATACCAGCAATGGAGAGTACTAATGTGAATGATTTTTATGATTTTTACTAGACTTGCTGGTTAAAGGAGCCACAAAGGGGGATTGTTTTGTATGCACTTTACGGGATCACTTCTTTCCATTCCCATACCCCCCCCCCCGGGGGTGGTCGCCTTTTTCCTGCAGCGCGTGTTAAGATTCTCGTACTGGTTCTGAGAGACTTTAGCGACTGGTTCAAGATAATATTAGGGATTCTTAAAGGAGCCACAAAGGGAGATTTATTTGCATGCACTTTCGGGTTCACTTCTCTCCATTCCCCCTCCCCCACTTTCTCGTCGTCAGAGCGGTCTACTCTGACAACGAGAGAGTATGGGAATGGAAAAAAGTGATCCCGTAAAGTGCATGCAAAACAATGTCCCTTTGTGGCTCCTTTAAGGCATAAAAATGGGGCGAATATTCAAATATGTGACACATTTGAAAATTCGTCCCATTTTTATGCCTTAACCAGCAAGTCTAGTAAAAATAATAGAAATCATTCTACATTAGTACTCTCCATTGCTGGTATACACGTCCTCCAGTGAAGTCTGAATTTCGCGTAATAAATTCTCAAACATAGCAAGTTTTGACATTTTCGAGCCTTTAGACGCTTTTTTCTCGAAAACCAGGCAATATCCCCACTTTTTCAATATCTTTAAAAATTTCATATTTCAACCCAATTTCATCCCACATAGTGAGTGAATGGTTCCAATTTCTCGGCGGCCTCCGGTGGTTTGCTTGTGAGTTCACGATTGCACAATTACGAGAACGTGGCATTATTTGAACGCCCCAATTACCGATGTGATCCCCATAAATCCGCTATATTTTATCCCCACTGTATGCAGCCATAGTGATAAGGTGTTCTCATTGTATGTAATTCTCGCTTCGAAACAGCATTTTTTTCTAAAAATATTTTGGATACACAGAACGGTAACTCAAGCGTGCTTGTTCGCTAACTCTAGGTACAAATTTGTTCGGTTAACACAGAGAAAATCCCCAGTATAATTTGGATTCACGGAGGTTAACGGCTACCATAAAGAACGTAAATGCGTCACTTCAATTTCATCCTTGTGAATGAGAGCGTCGGCGTTGCGCTTGGAGAGATCCACGAGTCGGACCTGGGAAATATTATAATTTTTCTTATTTAATTAAATAATATTTTAAAAAGTTACACCTCGTATTCATCCAGTCTCTGAATTGCGCGCAGACACACGTTTGCCTCGACTTCCATACCTCTCTGAAAGAGTCTGTCACTCATAGAAGGACTCAAATGAAGGAATTATTTAATCAATTCAATCATCAGTCAACGTCTCTCCCTAAAATCTATTCTTCTCTAAAATTGAAGCACGGTAAATAAATAGCAAATCAATGGATTGAGCATATGTACGGTAGATGCTATGATGGTACAGTACCTCCATCGCCGACTGTCTCTTATCCCCGAGGACCTTCTTGACTATGCGGAGACTGGACAGAGGGTCTCCTAAGCATATTTACGATTTTTAAAAATAAATAAACAGAAAAATACCCGCGAGTCCGTTGCTCGTTGTGATCATTCCCGAGCCTTGACTGAAAATTTAATAGTGGGTGTGGCCAACATGGCGTGTGCCTCTTTTCACACACTCGTAAAAATTTCAATATTTTATTATAATGAATAAATTGTTTGCTAAACCGACTTCAGATTAGTGATTATTTCCCGAAAAAAACTGTTTTTCGTGCATTCGGACATCTATGACACAGTGCTGGTAGATACACCCTTATACATTTTATTTTTATTTAATGTATTCTTGAAATGCTAGATCACACCACAGCAATTATTCCACTTCACACTCTTTTTCCTGTCAGCGTGAAACATATTCTATATTATTCATGCATCTTATTTTTTAAAAGTTAATATTCAGTTGAAACATATGTGAAAACATGAATGTTGGTCAGAGAAATAAACAACAACTGAAATGAAACCGCTTCATTTATACTAGAAGGAATGAGAGATACCGTGTTAGCCTTCTTGGCATTCATTTCTTGCAAGATCGTTTCTTTACCTGTGAAAAGCCATCGGCTGTGGTGGCAAAGGCGAAGGGGCTGGTCTCGGTGGAGGAGGCTGAATATACAGAATTTACCAGATACAGTGACAAAACAGATTGGATTATCCGAATGGCAGTTGTTCACTGATGAATTCGAACTTATTTATGCAGATCACCCTATTTGTAAGCGATTTGAAATGGTTACCGCAGGAGCCGGAGTGCGCGCCACGGCTCGTGAAGTCCTGCCGGCGGAGGTGGCACGCGTCTTTCTGTCTGGAAGATCACCATGTTTCGGCAGTTGCTTGAAAGGAATTTTATCTGCTTTCGATTACATAGCCACAATGGCATACCAGATTCTGGAATATCGCTTTTGTTTTCTGCTATTGTTTCTTTTGTTTATGTGGAATATGTTTTGGGGCAAATGACAACTCAGTGTCAGCGCCGGGTAAATGGCCACAATGACAACATTGCCGATACCTGGCTAGGGTAGGGAAAGCAAGCAAAAGTGCATTTTTCTTTCATAAAATTCTCTCGGAGCGGTTGTCTCTCTCATATGATGGACAACAGCTCTGAAGGAATTAGACGAAAAAATGCGCTTCTGCCTCCGTTCCCTATCCTATTCCAGACCCGAAGCGAGACGGTTGAAAGTGATTTATTTATTCAATAAAATAACTCGAGAAAAGCGTTTTCTTTCTTTTGTTTCTCCTATGTATACGCCATGAACTTACATTTTAGCCGACAAATATGAGTGGATAAAACATAAAATCGACCTGATTCAGCGAAGCACAAGAAATATATTTCACATAATAAATCGAATAAACAAACAGTTGTCTTCTAGTCTAGCATCATCAGAATTGCAGAATTATTAGATATTCCAGTACAACGGTTGTAAATAAATAGTATTACAAGACGACCGTCCTGTCTTATTTTCACATGATTTTTCTCCGCTAGTCATGATTTTCATATGTTTCACCTCAATTATTTGTAGGGGAATAGAATTGAGCAACAATTTCTTTCCCGATTTGAGTTCACTTAAAAATAGCACCTGCACTGCTCGCTCTTGTTGTTCGTTGTTCACGTCGACTGTCCAGGGGGAGTCCTGAACCATTTTTTATTCTGCTTGATTTTAAATTCACGAACCGTCAGCTTCCTTCATCGGATATCCGAGTACGACGATGCGGTCGATGCCGACCTGTGATGGTAATCAATATTCGTCAGATTTTTTCTATTGGAGAAATCATAGGGAGGGAAAACAAGAAGAAGTGCATTTTTCAGTCATCTATTTCCCACGGAGCTGTTGTCTCTGTCATGCGTTGGACAACCGCTCCGAGGGAATCAAACGACAGAAAAATGCACTTATGCTAAATATCATGCCTGTTCATGCTCGTTGGATGACGATCGAAAAGGCCGTTGAACCACAAGCCACAGGAAGTTGCCCACATGGTCCGCGTAGAAAGTTCTTCAAAATAAAATTTCACGTGTTTATAAACTTTTAAATAATTAAAATAAATAAAAACATAAAAATTGTCGAAAATGATGACTCACTTTGCTTCCATTCTCGTCTTCTCTCTTCTTAAAGTGCATCTCGCCCTTGGCACCGTACTTGGCTCGCCTAAATATCGATTTTTGTGGTGAGCATAACAAGTCTAAACTTGGATATGGTTATAATCTTTTTACTGTATTTAGCGAACACTAACTGTATTTAGCAGCGTACTATTCTAACATATAGAAAACGATGATAGTCGTACTAAATAATTGTTTTTCCAAGCAAAGAGAGATGAGAGGTTTAGCACTGTCACAAGTCAAAACATGAATTTAAGAACACTGTGAAGCATAACTCAACTTCACAGATTCCCGAATAAATGGGTATGTGCCAATCAGAATGTTCAATGGGGGTTGCCAAAACAGTAATTTCATGCATTGGTCCTTTGTCTAATGCATTCGGAACGATCATCTATCACTCGAGAGTGGCAACCGCTCCTCGGAGAGTAGTTGAAAGAGAAATGAATTAAATTTCCGTTTTATTCTTAGACTTAGAATTTGAAAGAATTAGATACCCTAACGACTTCCAATTCGTGGATAATCTAGACTAAGTGTATTGAGCGAGGAAAAGACCGGGATGTAATGGGTGCTCAATACGGTTGACAGTTTGGTTACTTTTTCGCATATGTTTCAATGCTACCATATATTCAAAGATATATCTTCTGTGAAGCATAACCCGAAAAACGATCATTCTGCCAACCATAGACTGGTCCATTGTACTCAACTTGGCTCCATCGTAGTCCGCCTTGTCTCCAGGGAGTCCACGTCCCACACAGATTTCGATGGAGGAAGCTGAAAGAAACTACTTTTCTCTAGTGAATGCAGAAAGAATAGTTTATTCCATCTGTCTGTTCTCTTTTGCACGCGGTCGTGTCATTGCACTAGAATTTAGGGGTTCAAAATCGGTAAATTTGTCGTCATTCTTCTTTGCCGCGCGGCTTTCTCACTCCTTCATAGGTAACAGCGCGGCGGAGAAGAATGACGACAAATTTACCGATTTTGAACGCTTGCTAGAAACGACGGGGTGAATTAGGGCGCAGAGAGAAGGAATGCACTTTGCCATTCCTTCTGCCTTCACTACTTTTCGCAACTCTTATCAAGACTCAAGCATACCTGATCAGAGAGTGAAAACAAGTCGAGATTTACTGATATTTGAGACAAGATCGAATGCCGGCAGGAATGATAGTATTCTTTGTTACCCTTCTTATTTTATGAATGAAACATATGCCAAAATGAAGTAAAACAGCCAACAATTGGAATCTAATTTTTTTTGTTAAATCAATAAAACATTGAGAAATTCGAGTCTAAAGTGGAAAATACTCACGAAAGTAGTAGTTATTCACTTCCACGATGACCTTGTACACATTGGCCAATCGACTGAGGCCGATTACGATGTCGAGGGGGTAACGAGCACTAAAACATATATTGTATTCATACGGAGGGAGTTGAACGTCAGCCTTTATAGATTTTGGGCATTAAACCTATCGGAAATCACGACTAGTGGGTGAGAAAAGCGACGAAATATCACGGAAATGAGAAAGTGCGCAGGACTAAATTGATATATGGTTCGTCTCAGTATTTACAACGGCTGAGTTTACAGGCATAATTAATCATGGATTTTGAGGAGAATTCAACTATTTACGATCAATGAAAATGCGGTAAATGAACAAATGAATGAGAAATACCCAGGTTGAGACATCCATCCCGAGCCATTGCTAAACGACGAAGGCTCGTCCGAACCCACGACGATGGGCGTCCACGGAATCTCTTCCAACGCCAACTGTAAATGATTTGGTGTGGTAAGGTTGTCTATGCAAATCTTTCTTTATTATACAAAATACCCTTTTGTCGATTAAACAATAAACAATGATGAATCACTCAATCATATCACCTCACTGAATCATAGTTCGCCGGTGTTTGATGAGGTGTCGAAGATCGATGAGTCCCCGATGTATTATCCATTTTCTGAAGAAAAAACTATTTAATTTTCAAAAAAAAAGAAAATAATAAGAGAAAACAATAGTTATACAGCATAAATCGATGGTTTCTGGCGCAAGCCTACGCTGCCATGTTTCCAAGGAGTCTTCCACGGGGATATGCACAAACAAAGGCATGGCAAATGCCCAGTCAACTTCATAATAGATATGTATTTAGGCCATGATGACGAAATATACAGTTATTGATGGGCCCATTCCGTTATGCCATGAATATGTAGAAAATCACTGGCCACAGAAAGAATTATCGTTAAAGTGTGAGGCTAAAGTCCGCGCTGTATCGTTGCCTCTTTTCGTTCACTTATCAAAACTAGTGCTTGAAACATAAGATAAATTCCCACTACAGTCTTTCACCGTGAATCACCCACTTTCGGAGCGTGTTGGTTATGACGAAACGTGCCATTGAAGGCGTCGTAATCGTAGTCGTAGTCATTATTGGCTGTAGATCGAGGCCTGAAAACGGCCCATTAAACCATTCGAGACAATTTTCAATTATATAAAAAATTATTTTAATTTATTAATTTCACTTCTGTTCTTTCGCACAGTATTGTGTCACATGCAAGAACAAACCGGTCGAATAACTTATATAATGTTCGTGTTGCATATTTTTCAGACAGGAATACACGAAAAATACGCGAAAAATGAGTTATATTCTATTATAGTTTGCGTGTTGCATACATGAACCGTCTGATCGTCTCGTCGTGTCTCTTCAAACCCCGTTGTCTCTCGCGGTATTTCTACCGTACATTGAATTTAATAATCAGGGGTTTCGCGGCGGGAGACTAAACCTCAATTGTGGTGTAGTATTGTGGTGTGCAGAGTGCGTTTTTGTTCTTGCATGTGGAAACCCCTTTTCATAATACTGTGTTCGTTGGCTGTGGCGTGGGAGTGCGCTTGTCGCCTGCAGTGTGAATGCGTCTAAAATAGACAGTAAAATACAATTTCATTGCATATTTCAATATATGATATGAGTTGAAAGCCAGCTATTTAAATTGTGTTTGAAACCTATGCGAAACGACATGATTGAAAAAGGAGAAAAACGCGCAAGAGAGTAAAACCACAGCCCCGATGGACTGTTCTTACTCTGCCAGTTTGGTGTATATGAATATTACATGGATCGCTCTTCCGGCTGTTGTGGCCCAGCACCAACGATCACGTGATTGGGCGGCAGACGCTAAAATAGATACATTCTCCGTGATTATGCAAAAAGGAAACATAAATGCTCTAAAAATATGTATTTTAGCGAATTGAAAAAAGCGAATTATTAAAAGAAAAAATAATTCAGAGAATTCATCTCACGTTTTCCTTGAATGTCGTGAGACTCTGAGTCACTTCAGCAGCTGACTGCCGTCTTGAGTCCATGTTTCACAGTGAAAAATCAGCTTCTTGAATTTCGATCCTCTTGATATTCTGATAAACGACCTATTTTAGTGGAAAACGTACACAATGCAACAGCGAAAGAGGTCCCAAGGCGGCCTTGGGAGAGTGTATTTTCTGCCGCGGGCTACTCATTCGGTTGCTAGGGCCCGCACAAAGTGGAATTTTGTCTAGTTTTGCATCTCTCAGCTTTGCTGTCATTCCTCTCCAAATAGCGGTCGTCTCTTGTCGATAGACTGATCGCATAACGAACTGATGAAGAATAGGGATTGACCTTTGGACCGATTTTGCATCTTTTACATATGCCTGAGTTCTTGTGCGATCGGCTGTCTATCGTTCGTCAGCGACAACTAGAGACCTCGAAATGATTATTTCTAACCTCCCTATTCTAGCCCGAGCGGTTGTCTATGAGATTGAAAGACGACCGCTCGGACTAGAACAGGGAGGTTAGAAATAATCACTTCGAGATCTCTAGCGACAACTACTCGCCAGTGCGGTCAGAAAGAAAAGAAGCGTATTTGGACCGAAACTCGATAGCTAATGACGAGAATGAGAGTCTTCTACCTATGACTATTAGCCGTTGGCTGTCCCTTAGAGACTAGACATATCTTGCAGAGAGAAGTCACAAAGAGAATATAACACAATGAAATGTGAAATTAGATTTGTCAACAGTGAAATTTCCCTCTTTTTTGAATGGATCAACTGTATGTTTGTGAATACACCTGCAAAATCGATACAACATGTGACGTTGTATGCCGCCCCTCTTAATGGATTGGTGAAACATATATCATTCATGGCAACCGATTTGAGAATCAGTCAATTTATTTTGCTTTTGGAACATATGTGAAATCAAGACTGATGGTCAGATAACCAACGGAATTGGACGCTAATCACCCTCAGAGAGAACACAATATCTGAGCGGGAACAGAACGATAAATAAAATTATTAGAATAGCTAAGGACCTCATTCTCAGTGAGATAATCACCACATTTGAAGTATTTGCTTCTCACAAATCTTTTAAAAGTATTGTTCCCTGACTACCCACGCGAATCCCAATAATTTACATGAAAATATTTCGTAATTCCTGTTTGATTGTTTTTGAGCTCTTTTCGCCGCGATGTAAGTAGCTTAGACGCAACGGATACTAATAACGATAATCCTAAATTATTTTGAGCTTCAGTTGTGTAGGAGGCAAAATCTCCCAATATGGCGCTCTTAATTATGTTATGATCTCTTCTTCGAAAATTTGCGATTAATCCGCATACGCAACTCGGATCTTTGGACTCTCCATAAATATATAATACTTCCTGATTTTTTTAAAAGAATTTTACTCGAAAACGTTTACTTCGTATCCGAAGAAACGAATCTTTTTCGACGAAAGTGTAAGCAGACCTAATTAGATCATGCAAATTCATCCGTGGGGAGAGAGAGAAAGAGAGTTTAATGGTAGGGCGTGGATAATGGAACTTATTGACAGCCGTTCATTTCTATTAGTCTAATATTAGGGTGTCGCTTTCGGGTATAAAGTGCATCATAGTTGTCTGATCACTCATTCCGACCGGTTGTCTATGATGGACGAGAGAGAATGATTCACAAACGCGGAGAGACAAAAGAGCTGCACTTTATACCCGAATGCGACACCCTATCTAATATCTTTCCTGGCAGTAGTCTCTCACTTCGCAGAAACAACCGATAAATTTGACGACTAGGAATGTACGGCTGTCAATAAAGTTTAGCCATACTCTAGTTTGTGGTCAGATGTCCTGTTCCATAAATGGGAACACTTCTTGCAAAACGAACCACTTGACTTGCATCCACTTATTCATCCCGATCCGGATCTTATAGTCTTCCCACTAGAATGACTGTTGTATGTGCATCCTAACTGAACTTTTTTTGTTTTTGATCGTTTTCGCATGTTATTTCGTCCTTAGTCTGACCTCCACTCTTGATACTGGATATGTTTCAACTGTTAGATAAATAACAGTTCAGTTGGAATGCACAATTGTTGTATTTTTTTCTGGTGTATTATTAGCCTGACCTGATGGAACTGCGCGGAATCTGTTACCTTCTATCCAGACAAAGAGAGCCATAGTTATTAGCAGTCTCTGGACCTATCCAGGTCGATATCTGAACTATTGATGCCACTAGACTATGGTATAACGTGGTGAAATTGTTCATTTTGTTTTATTCTATCCAGACAAAGATAGTCAAAGACAATCGCAGTTCCTGGATGTTCTTCTCCTTCAACCTCAACCCATTAACAGCAGCCCATTAGATCGCGCTCTTTACATGCGCGTCTTCCCTTTGATCCGTGTCCCAAATGGAAGGTACGAAGGTTTATTGCTGCCTCGCACTTCCTTGGAGAAATCCCTTGCACAGTTCCGCGTAGGCTCACGCCAAAATGATGAAATTTACACCCTGTCGCTAAACGCAGTAGTGCCAAATCATGATATCACTGCGATTCCTGTGAATAGCGATCGTCTGGATAGATCACCCAGTGTCGTGGTTGTGGAAAAGATGAGATCTGCTGATGACGGACCACCGGGAAAATGTCTTGAGAAAGGTAGCTGGATAAATAACAGCAAAGGCAACAGCGCTTCGTTGTTTCAAAAGCCGATCCATCGCAACATGATGGGACATGATGAATCATCCACGTTCTCTCTCGAGTGATGGGGTTTCTCAAGGTAGCAGAAGTAAGCAAGAGGTGCCTTCCCCACAACCACAACAAGGTCATTCCCACCAAAATTGACCGCAAGGCTGTCCGTTATTTCGACTTGCTTATGAAGTGTGGTCGAAAGGAGGGAGAGAATAAGAGGAGAAGGAAGAGGAGAAAGAGCGAGCAAGGTCACTCAAGCCAATCAGACTATTCTCTACCTTTTAGAGATTCTTCTCTCCCTTTCACTCAGGGTTCTAAATCGGCAAATCTATGGTCATTCTTCTCCGCAGAGCGGTTTTCCATGACAGACAACCGCGCGGCGGGGCAGAATGATGACAAATGTAACGATTTCGAACCGCTAATTAATAGCCGAAAGCGTAATTAATCGTGACAGCTCATTTCGTGATCATTTCGCGTATTTCGCTGTGACGAGGACAGCGTAGATACTTTGCGCCACAAATATCATGTTAGGCGTCTATTAGCGGCCCTTGCAAGGCCGATTCCAACGTAGACATGAAGCCTGGTCTATGCTTCATCTCTGGTGTCTAGATCATGAGCAATTTCGACTTTGTTAATCTGCTTTGATACCATATTCAACCGAACCTCGAGCTGATCGGAGCGGTTGTTGTGGACTTTTGCGAAGTGCAAAGATGAAAGGCTAGAGATTGCACTACCATCTGTTCCTTCCATGATTAACTATTTGCATATGCATTTCTGTTCTCGCCTCGACCTTTCTCTTATCACTAATATTCTTCTGTATTTTGCATGTAAAACAACTCCATATGCCGAGTACGAACCCTGTCTCAATTTCGTCCTACGCTCTTGCTCATTTGCGTGCAATTTCGTCGCTTTTCTGACCATAAGCCATGATTTGAATAGGTTTCACGCTCATCATATAGATGCTGACTGTTTACAAGAACAATATCAGTGTGCTCTTTCTTATAGGAGAAATACCAAACTATTGGTATATTGGTTTAAGCGTCGACGCTGGGAACTCAAAAAAGTCGAAATATTGTTGAATATGACTGTGGATGTCCAGTGTTACTGAATATATTTTTTTGCAAAATTCGCTGTTTATCATTTCGTGATGTTGTAGACTTTTGTGATAGGCAAAGATGAAAGGCCAGACATTGCACTATCATCAGCTCTTTCCACGAAAAACTAAACATTTCTGTTCTCTTCCGATCTTCCCTTATTATTCATGCGAACCAAGTTGTATTCCGGGTACGAACACTTCAATGATTCAGTGATTGTGCACTCTCTTTTTTGAGCGCTATTTCATTGATTCTCCCAATGTTAGTCGTGATTTTGAATAAGATTCACGTGTAGGCATTATTTATAATATATAGAGGATGACTTATTTTTCTCGCTATCCCATAAGACTCGTGTTTTTTTCTATTCTCTACTATGCATTTCTGTTCTCTCCGATCTTTGACGTATCTATTCGCTTTTTTTCGCTAGACTCGTGCCTCGTTGACGCGTTTCACGTGAATTGTTCCAGGGAATCAGCAAAGGAAATAATCTCGTGCTATTGCACAGCCGGTCAGAATGGAAGTGAGAGGGGAATTACGTTAGTGCATACTCTGCGTCTCTGACCCGCACTGTACATGCAAATGCGTTTTGACTAGAGAGACTCTGTCTTTTTGGGGATACTTTGTGGATTGAAACATATCTAAAAGACAATTATCCTCAATATTTTTGAGATAATTGGATTCCAGGCTTAAGCTCTTCAGCGGAAACATATTTGTGAGACGATTTTCTCAATATTTTCCGGAAATATAGAGAAACATTAATTGGTATTACCTCTGAAGCATATATTTGGAAGATGGTTTTGAAGAGCTTTACAAGGGAATCGCCAGACATTTGACCATGCATAAGTAGTCGAAGCAGTGATTTGAACCCTACACCATGTATCATCAAATCATAGCTCTAGATATT